>OZ020524.1:2468023-2713739 GCA_963971425.1 Bryoerythrophyllum caledonicum
CACGCAATCAGCCACCTTAAAAAGATAGTGAAGGCCACGATTTCCAATTGGAGTTTGTGAGATGGGCTGGGCGCGCGCGACTATTATACTAATGGGCTGGGGCGCGCACGCCGCATGGGGAACGCGCGCATGCCGTATGGGATCGGGCGCATACGCTGGGGTCTCGCGCGTACGTTTCGGGGTCTCGGGCGTAGGGTTTGGGGCCTCGCGCGTAGGATCCACGGTCGGGCGCATGGACATTGGGGCCGGGCGCGTGCGGGAACAGGCCGGACGCAAACGGGAACGGACTGGGCGTGCGGAACGGGCTCTATCTTGGCGGGAACAGGCTCTATTCGTGGGGAACAGGCTCTATTCGCTGGAGGGCCGGGCGCGTACGCTGGAGGGCCGGGCGCGTGGCGTCTTGGTCAGGCGCATGCAGACGCGCATGCGCGGCCAGGGTTTTCCATTTCACTGTAAATGGAATAGATTCTAATATCAATCACATAGGCTCCTCTCAAGTGGCTCCTTGTCCTAGTACTATTTGTACTTTGCTAGGAACTAAGAGGGGGGCCACCACACATTGGGTCCGGGGAAGGTTTTGATTTTTTTTTTTAAATTATAGTTTGTCTAGGGTTGTGATTATTGCAATGGCCACTGATCGTAATACTGGGAAGCGTCCCGCGTATGTTGATTTAGATGCTCGAGATGCATCGGAGCTTCCACCTACTAGCGTTGCAGAGTCGAGCCGCAATCCTTCCGATGCACCGAAGGCACCGTCGAAGAGGGCGAAGCAAAAAATGTCTGCGCACGAGAAGGATGCCGGTTATCCACTAAAGGAGTATACCGCATTTCTTCGAGGTGTGGCAATACAATACTACCGTCGATGGTGTGAAACTGACGTGGTGCGATTCCGTCAAGTTTATTTGGAGAAGGGAGAGCCAGGAATCATGTGCTTACAGGCCGACCTCCAGTTGAAATTCGAGCGCGCTCTGGAGAGTTCTGAATCATTCAAGGATGCATATGGCATGTATCACTATGCCTCATTCATGGAGAGAGTAATCACTCAATGTACGAGTAATGCATCGCATGTATTTGATTGTGAGGTGAAAAAACCTCGCGGGGGCCAGCATCAGCCACGAGACTTGGAACTCCGCAAGTTCCTCGAAGGTGTCAAGACCACCATCGGCAGGTTTTCAAGCTCTCGTACGAGAGGTATGCCTTGGAATGAACAAGCGATGAAGTCAGCCATGGAGGCGCATATGTTGCTCAGCGTGCAATTTCTTCCAGAAGATATCGGAGTTTATGGACTTTCCGGATATGACGCCGTTGGTGGATACGGAAAGGTTCGGAAGGTCCGCATCGTGGGTGTGCGAGACATTTCGGCATACATGGAGTTTGCCGGGATAATGCCAACGGCGTCTCATCCGAAGGAGAAATTTAGACAACGGTCTCACGAGGCCATGATATGTCATGTTGCACACCCAGGAGTTATAAAGTTTTGGGCGGTGAATACAAAGAATATGGAGGCGTACACATTGTGGTGGAATGGTGGTAGTTGGGCCCATTTTAAAACCGTAGATTCAAAAGCAAATCCGGCGGCTTCGAGCAACTCAATCCTTTCAGCTCCATATATTTCGGCGGAGGATACAACACAAATCTTAGCCTTCCGGAAGAATAGAGCAAGACTTGCCTGGGCTTTGATGTGCACCATGGCCCAAGTCCACAAAGCAAATGTCATTCACAATGACATCGCTCCCACAAACGTGCTTCTCCACTTTCCTCCAGAGAAACCAAGATCCGTCTTCATAGGCGTTTGTGATCAGGATTGCTAGTTTGTGAGCGGTGAGCAATGCTCACTGAGCCGTGGGACGTGAGCGGTGGGAATTTGAGCATTGAATTGTCGAAAATTCGAGGATGATATTTTGTAGAAATTGGATGATTAACCGTGGAGATGTGGCAATAGTGTACCCAATTCCCGTGGAAAATTTGGAGTCGTATTGCCTATTTCTGTGGAACTTTTGCAGTAGTAGAGCCTGCAATATCCACATTTGAAACCTGGATTATGTTCTCTTATTTTTGAAAATGCATTAAGATTTCATTTTTCTACTGAAATAAATTTTTGCATAAATCACATTTTCGTAACATTTCAGTAGTTTATATTCTATGATTCATTTGTTTACTACATATTAATGCCTCGCGAGAAGTGTTTAAGCCTTAGGATTACAATCCTTAGAAGTTTAGAGGAGAAAATGATTAAAAAAAGAACCACCCAATATATTTTGAACATCATTCATCAACCTAAAAGTGTTTTAGCTATTTATAATTTAAGGTTTAGCTTATACTTAATGATAAATTGTATTAGGATTGAAGATATATTTACAAATTTTAAACTAGATTCAAAATTGGAGACATCAAAGAGCACCTCCTTTTGTATTGTTGAAAGTTTAGTTTTTATGAAGGGGCTAGTTTTTAAGTTGTATGTAAGATTTATTCCACGGTACACCAATTATTTGCCACCTGAATGCCTCGTGCAAGTTGTTTCAATGAATTAATTTCAAACATTGATAGGTTTGTAATTAACTTCCTCAAGAAACTGGGACCATTACAAACAATGGAACATGTGAAAATCTCCAAAACTAGAATTCAAACTCATCCTGCCATTGCTGCCCCATATTGTTCTAGGATTTAAACGGGAGATCGCAAATAATTGCGTGAGACGACCTGTTGAAATTGTAGTTTCTGTGAAGGTCTTTAGGGTCTTTCAATTTTTATGTATGAATGATGCTATATTACCATCAATTTTTTCCTTTATAAAATTGAATTCACAATGGCAGAGACTATAATTTGTACCTTGCTTTGGATGGATGAATTTTGGGTGGCACCAATTTTCATGTACATCGACAAAAAAATCTCCCAACGATGGCGGGGTTTGAACTGTTGATTTTGATCAACATTTGTTGCTCGTGAAACATAAATACATGCTAATAGTGGCAAATGAGGTGGCTCGGTGAGAACGCTGAAGACGTGGTGGGATTTTGTGGCCACCATTTAATGTTTTGTTCATTTGAGTTGTAAGATCCAACAAATGATTTGTCATGCCAATTCAGGTAGTGCACAATATACTTTCTTAAGATTTTTTTGCCAATTCATGGCATTTGCTAAAATGTTTAAGAAATAAATTTGTAGAAATTGGAGAAATTTGATACTATATCATGTTTATTCAATTACCATTATAACCACGGAGAATATCGAGTTTTGCTAATGTTAGAGAATGGATTAAATCTACAAAGAGGATGAAATGTTAGACGGAGGATATAGAAGAGAAGTATAGAAAATAGGAGAGAAGTATATTAAAAACTAAGGAAATAGGAAACTAAGTTAAGAAGACAAATCAATGTGGAGAGAGAAAGGTTTTTTTGAAAATTAGAGGGAAGAAGAGTAGAATAGTGAAGGGAATAGAATAAGTACATGGAGGAAAGAGAAGAAATATATACAATGGAGAAAGAAGAGGAAGATGGAAAGAGAAAGAAAATAAAATTTAAGAGAAAATAAGTAGGCTACAAATCAAAAAAGTTTTAAAAAATAAAATAGAACGAAGGAAAGTGAACAGTAGGAGAAAAATGAGTCACGAATGGAAAAAACAAATACCGTTAATGGAAGAGTGAGTAATCGAGAACCGTTATACAAGGATGTGAATATTACATGGAGAACTTGGTTCAATGCCAAGAAAGCATCTAGTCCTGTAGATGGTTGAGGTTGTCGGATCCAACAACTGTCACAAGAATTGGAAGTTTGAAATTTCTATATATTTGACAATCACACAAGATCAAAGCATTATCACCAAAGCATATTAAGATAGCTGGGATCATTTTAACTTAAACAAGAGAATCGTAATACAACAAACGTAGTGAGTACGACCAGAGAATAACAACACTACTGAAATGACGATGTAGATGCTTCTGAGAATTCAAGATCTACCTCAGCTTCAACATCAAGATACATAAAGACATCGGAGTTGTACTTAGGACGTGATATAGACGAGGAAGGCGGCGAGAACTGCAAAGCTTGGAGCCTCGCAATGTCTTCCGCATACGACGGAAGAACCCAAGTCTTCGAGGGGGAAACATACTCCCTGCAAGAATCAATATACGTCAAACACAGACTTAGTAGAAGCTTCTTGATGAAAGAAATGTAGTGAAGAGGAATGTCAGTGTACTCACTTACTCAGGATCTTCAAGTCTTGGCCTCTTCACCGCTGGAGGACGCATGGTCTTGGAAGTAGTTGGTGCCAAGGTTTTTTTTACAATTGGAAGAGTTGCCACAGGTAATGCTAGGGTCTGCATTGAAGAAAGGACTGCTTCATACAACTCCTTCTCGCTTTCTAGCGAAAAGTTGTGTCTACCAGTAGCGTTGCAGGCACGAATGCTATTACCTAAAAAGAGTTCAATGTGTAATTAAAATAAATCCACAGTAATGGAAAGAGAGAAATCAAAAATTCCTTACAACACTGAAGAGACAATAGATAGTATTGGAATTACCTGTAGCAACTGAAACGTCAACCACCACATCGCCAGGGCGTGTCAGAGACAATATGAGAGAGGAAAAAAAGTACTCATCCTTCTCCCTTGGACCTCGCCAAGCGCGTTCTCCGTTCTTCAAAGGAGTTGTGCAATAATTGATAATGGTGTCATTGACACTAAGATCGTATCCCATGGCTAAGAGCTCTGGCACATCCTGGAAAGAGAACTTGGACTTCCAGATGGTGGAATCTGCGGGCCGACGGACCCGTTTGAGAAGCAAGACCTTGAAAAGGTTGGTCGTAGTAAACTGAGTCTTTGCCGAAGATATAGGCAAGTGATTAACTCCCGTCCAATCCTTCAGTGCCTCAAAACCAAAAGCCCCATAAAATGAAGATATTTCATCGAGCAATTCTCCATTATCAGATGGAAAAAATAGAAGCATTGCTCCGTCATCATGCAATACCTCATCAGCAAAATCAAAAAGTTCATCGAAGTACTGCTCATCACGAATGTTCCAGAATGGAACATCTGAAGAAGGATCCGACACATTGGGGACAGGGAAGCCTTCAGGGACATCTGTGATCACAAGATCAGCAGCACCTTTCATCCATGGTTTCCCGCCACGTGTGCAAGACCGATTTGGATTGCACTCCAGAGCAAACCGACATGCATTATGAATGAAATCCCGCTGTTTCAAAATAGAGGTGTTGAGAATACGCACTTGGCAGGCGAAAGTCGACATAGTGATCTTGGGCACTGGATTTGGCTTCTTCAAAACGGCAGAGGTAAGGGTAACCGGGGAGCTCGTTGCTTCAGTCATGGTCGTATCTTCTTCAGCTCCAGAATTCACAACGGAGGCCACCTTCGAAGCCCCAGCTGAGGATTTAGTCGGCTTTGCACCTTTTGCATTGCCCTTCTTTGTGGTAACCTCTGTCACAGATGCCCCCGTAGTAGGGCCCTTCTTCTTCTTTCCTGAGGATTTGTCGGCTTCAAGCAATGCCTCTTTCACCAACCTTGTATCTTCATCATTGTCTGATACCTCTGTAGATTGAGTTAGTAGACACTTTACTTCCTCCTCTGCATCTGGATAGAAGTTCTTAGGACACTCCAGATACCAGCAGCATTTGCGGAAATGCTTCCTGGTATAGTTCTTCTTCTGTAGAGGATTGAAGATAAATGTCTCCATTGAAGAGGCGGGGTCGCACCAACTATGAACCATTGGTGGCAGCTTCTTGATAGCCCCAGCAGGTAAGAGTTCCCGCTTCATATACCTTTAAAACTAACGGAAATTGGTGTTAGAATTCAAAGAAGCCAAATTTGCAAATACAATGGAATTTGAACTCTAGCTCAATGGTGTGGGTAACGTAGAAGTACCTGAGGCAAAGCCGTTTCACTACTTTGTCGGCATCCTTGACACTCTCAAAAGGTTTTCCCTTTTGATGCACCATGTCCCCTGTGAAATACCCGAAGAAAGCTTTGTCCCAAAGCGTAATCCGCCATGTCTCAACATAGTCTTTGAAGGACATGAAATCCTTTGAATTATCCACCCCACCACAAAGATCTAAGTATGGAATAAGCTCCTTCTTGGCCATCTCCTCAAGACCGGCCCAAAATGACGAGCGAATAAGAAACTTCTTTAAATGGTCCTCACTAGCAAGGGGCTTTGGAAAGCGAAGGTCTTGTCTGACGCTTAATGAACTATTCCACCATTTGAGCCAGCAAACCTTATACTGTGGCTCAACCGATGAGGTTGCAATGAGTTGCAATTTTTCCAGGGTCATCTCAACCTTGGATGCAACATGGACGCTGTAGTGGAATATAACCTACAAAATCAAGACATAAAGTTTGTGAATGCTCCAATCACTTTCTTTCCCTAAGTAAATTTGGTTAAGTATAATATCAATCTAAATATTCATTGATTGAAGCATCAAAGATTCATCTTCCAAGAAACAATATTTGAAAAGTATAGCCATTCAAAGTTTTCAATACATCAGAGAATACATTGATTCAAGCAACGCAAAAACTAAAGACAAGAGTGACTACTTTCAAGATCACTCAAGCATGCCCAAAACTCATGAAATAGAGCAATCATAATTTAAATGGAACGGTATACTTTGAATGGATCATCAAATAGACTATAATTGTTCTTATGAGCCATACACATGTCCACAACATATATGTGTATACATAGGAGTTTGGGGGTAAATTATTGAGACAAGCAAATGCTTACCGGCCACCAATTCCACTACATATAATTCCAAAGTGAATCAGATGTCTTGTTCAGACCTTCATCAATGGTAATTGGATCGGACAACTCAAAATTCATACCATTGATAGAAGCTACTAATCATCTCCAAACATGAAGTCAAATCCAGCAACTGAGAATTTTACAAATTAAGCTCTCAAAACTCTAACACAATCACGATGTGCTTAATATCTTCGAACTAGTTGTAGGATCCAACAACTAGGAATAACACCGATTCAGCACAAAGAATCCTAACTATTCCATTGGCTACTTATCATCTCAAAATCGATAGTTGGATCCAACAACTAACAAATATATTAACTTAGCACTCGTGAACTCTAACAGTGTCACCACATAGTCATCAACTCGAAACGGGTTGTCGGATCCAACAACCCTGAAATTTTTTTATCAAGTACTGCTCTTCTAAACCATGACGATAAATGTAATGTGCAATTTTATGGCATTGACTACTGCTTGGCTAAAGAGTCCTTCTTGAAATATTGATTTTCTCGTTATTTTACCATCTCAAATCGATTGTCCGATCCAACAACATATAATTATATTGATTTAGTACTCGGGAACTCTAACATTGTCACCACTGAGTCATCAACTGAAAACAAGTTGTTGGATCCGACAACTCTATTAAAAAGTTCCAAGTACTGCTCTTCTAACCCAAGATGAAAAATCTAATGTGCAATTTCATGGCATTGATTACTGCGTGGCTATATATTCCACCATGAAATATCGAATTAGTTGTTCTTTTATACCAATTCTAGCTACTTTTACTACTAATTACAGATAACAGCCTTTTTAACTCCTTAAAATCTATCCATAAGCAAAATCACATACACTCTCCGCTGTTTATGATGCTTGGTATGTAAATGTTCCCTCCTGTTGTCGGAACCGACAACTACTCATTCTTTAAATATTGCATGGTGCTCAAACTTTGAATTTAACTAAACGAATTGCACCATGAAGAAATGCACCATACTTTAATCACAAGGATCTAGGTTGTTGGATCCAACATCAAACATAGTCCAATATTTTCCAATGGTTCGATTCTAGATTTGTTAACCCTAAGTCCAAGATCCTTCATATGATGCTTGGTATGTAAATGTTCCCTCCTGTTGTCGGAACCGACAACTACTCATTCTCTTAATATTGCATGGTGCTCAAACTTTGAATTTAACTAAACGAATTGCACCATGAAGAAATGCACCATACTTTAATCACAAGGATCTAGGTTGTTGGATCCAACATCAAACATAGTCCAATATTTCCCACTGGTTCGATTCTAGATTTGTTAACCCTAAGTCCAAGATCCTTCATATGATGCTTGGTATGTAAATGTTCCCTCTAGTTGACGGATCCGACAAATACTCATTCTTAAAATATTGCTTGGTGATCAAACTTTGAATTTAACTAAACGAATTTCACCATGAAGAAATGCACCATACTTTAATCACAAGGATCTAGGTTGTTGGATCCAACATCAAACATAGTCCAATATTTCCCAATGGTTCGATTCTAGATTTGTTAATCCTAAGTCCAAGATCCTTCATATGATGCTTGATATGTAAATGTTCCCTCTAGTTGACGGATCCGACAAATACTCATTCTTAAAATATTGCTTGGTGATCAAACTTTGAATTTAATTAAACAAATATCACCATGAAGAAATGCACCATACTTTAATCACAAGGATCTAGGTTGTTGGATCCTACATCATATAGAGTCTAAAAAAGACCAAAGATAATCCAACTTTCATTAAAGCCTAGGTGATCAGAGTACTACAACAAATGAATCCAACCATGGATAAAGATGCCAAGCATTCAAACGACAAATAAATTTACCATGAGTACACAAGTAGATTAAAAATATAATCTTCAACTTAAGAATTTTGCAAGGAAACTTACTTGTTCTAATAATCCTTGGTATGCCGGATTTGCAATGGAGCTCCACTTGTTGAATAGATTGGCCAGCTCATCTCGTTTTTTAGTAACCACCTTCTCCACGTATTTGTGAAATCCTTCTTCACTTTGGTCAGCTTCCTCAATATCTTCGGAGTATGTTTGTCCAGCCTCTTGTGAGGCTTGGACAATTTCATCATGATCCAATGTAATCCCGTAAGAACCAAATAATAAGAACGACGCCAATATAAATATTGATATTGAACATGTAGTTAACTTACTTGAAAAATAAAATTAACCATGAGATTTTTGGTTAAGGGATACCAAGTTTTGATGGTCTTCGTTACACATGCTTTATATTGATCTTCTGTTAGCATTGGTTTATAATACTCCAGCTTGTGACTTCCGTACAGTTGAATACGATGAAGCATATGCACCAATGTAGTTTTGACGTGAGCATTCTGGTTTGCCCTACACATTCAAGTATATAGATTAGATTTTCTGCACCAGGATTCAAAACATGAACAATCAATGAAAATATGAATTATCGCTTACTTGTTTATGTCGTGCATGGCCTCTAGAATATCACCTTGACCACCGGAAGTGTCCAAAACAACGCAATCCGGATTCCCATGCTTAGAGTGCCAATTAACATCCTCCGCATCCAATGTATCAATAACTTCTTTCCAAGCAAGCAATCGGTGATTGCCATCATAGACAAAAAACATGCTACCTTATAAATCTTCCAAATCAGGGTCTACCAAGAGCCTTTTCTCAAATGCAGAATTTTCCTCAATCCACAAAGCACTCCAAGACTTCATGTCGTCAGTAGTAACCACCCGCTTCTGACCATTCTCATTGTATTCTGATACATACATGGCTGCTCCATGCAGTTGATAGCCAAATCGAAATGCACCCATTAATTTGAGAATGTCAGATCGTAGGGTGGGTCTCACCAAAGGCATCGGGATCAGCCGACAGAGTGGAATCTTTATCAAAGACTTAGAGCTCGGAATCCGGCGCATATTCTCGATCACGTGGAATAAGTTACCTTGAATTAGACCCTCCTGGAGTTTAAGTTCAGCATTTCACAGATTCACGACTTGACGGCGAGCACGTTCCTCTGTCGTCATGGGACTTCTCTGGATCTCCATAGGGGGGTTGGTTGGAGAAGGCTCCTTGCCTGCTAATGCTCCTCTTTCGTTTGAATGGATGCTAGTAGGTGTGTCAGTCTCAGGAGGGGTCCTCAAATGGGTTTGAAGTAACGGTCTTGAACATTTTCGAATTAACAGCTCACCTGAAGACTCTCGCTCCTCTTCATCAAGATTTCCAGCGTCCTTGTCGATCGGAGAGTCCATCACGGCATCCACCATGTCATTCGTTGGAATTGAAGCTTCACTCAGCTCCTCAGCTTCTTCATATGAAGCCATCTAGCACACCAAATCATGTTGAAACCATATGAAGGCAAAGTACTTGTGCAATGACCAATTCTAGCGCCCTAGACTAGCTTTCAGATCTTCTGGTAATTATTGAGTTCACACAACTCACACTACGCATTGAAAGCACAAGTTATGCATGAACATAAATGATTGTTTGTGATCTCATTTCGAACACTCAAAATATGATTCATCAAAATTATCGAAAATCAACACCAGTTTAAATACTGTTTCACATTTCATCACAGATTTCTGACACACATGCATTTCGGTTCGCAGTGTTCAATGATCAATGATCTGAAATGCAGTGTTTAATGATCCGATTCAAAGATCACTGAACACGATACATCGTGCATCACTGTGATCAATGATCCGTGATTCAAAGATTCGAGCATTGATCTAGGGTCATGAATCGTGGAGTCTTTGATTCCAGCATGGATTCCAGCAATGATCCGAAATAAACTTGGAGCAGTGATCAATGATCCAAAATGCAGTGTTGATACAATCCGAAATGTAGTGTTCAGTGAACATCACACGATCAATGAACATCAATCACTGAACATCACACAATGAACATCACAAAATTAATTAACATGAATCACTAAACATTAGATCATTCAACTTGGAGTTGGAATATCATTAGATCACTGAACTTTATCCAACTACAAAGGCAATTTCACGTCACTGGTTTTGCATACACATGCATTGCAACACGAATCAAGTCTAATATCGACACAATGAATTCCAGGATTCAAAGACTCCACGATGTGATTGTCGGATCCTACAACCTGAATTTAGAATTCCCAAAATCACGTTGGTTCACTGACAGCTACGACTTTTACATGAGTATCGACAAGTATCACATGAGTTACTACATGATTCAGTCGTAACTCAGCCATTACAACATAAATCATTACGCAATGAATCATTACGATAGGAACCATGTCGACTGAATCGTAAGTCAGCTACGACAAGAATCACATGAGTGCTACAGTGCACTCTACTCCAGGTTCTGTATTCTAATGATATTCCAGGTTCATTGATCTAATGATATTCCATGTTCAGTATTCTCATGAACACTGATACTCGTATGTGCTACGACATGTATCACATGAGTTTGGATCAGTACTACTTGTGCACCAGCAAGATCAACATTTTTAGCAACACAAAATCCATGTAGAAGTTCAGGGTTTTACAGTTATCGGATCCTACAACCTGAATGTACATGCACAAGTTCAAATCAGTTTTAAATCCGATCAGCAAGTCTGGACACGACACACAGTTTCGATGGTCCCTGTCGAGGATGGAGAGCTGCTCCTAGAGTAACGGTGACTCTGTCATGCGTTTTTTTATTAATTATCTTACTTACAACCTGTCATTAGTGTTAGGTATAAAGAAGAAAAGCAAAAAGTTGAATGTTTTCATCATCCCAAACTATGTTTTCAGATCTTCTGGATAGTTGCAATGGCAACACTGATTTTTTTTGAAACTGATGTAGGTAGATTCGTATTCTGCTTTCAAGCATGACTAGATTTCAGAATTGCTACTCGCTTGGCTCACGGACGCTCAGCACCTTAGCAGTTGCCGCAGATAACCAGAAACTTAAACCCTAAGAAATCATTTCTCGGACTTCACTTAAGAAGCATACAGATCTGGATTTGATGCTTACCAGAACGGGTCCTAGCTCTTCCGCGGTTCCACCAGCCTCACCTCCACAACTGCCACCGCTCAAGATCACCTGCATCAACGCTTATCAACAAATTAGACTCTACACTCCACAAGTCACACGGTACGCCACAAAGCTGACCTAAGTTCCAAAAAGCAGACGCTTACGACGTTCTGAACCGGCGGCATAGAAATTGTGAAGACGCATGGGAGTTTGACGACCAAGCGGCGATAGACTATGAGGAGCACCGGCTCAACCCAGAGTTCGAGGAATCTTCGTTCCTGGTGAGATGGATGATAAAAGTCGACAGGAGTACCAGGTCATGCAAGTACCATTTCCTCAACCCTCGGGTTGCTCCACATTAAATCTAAGTGCATGACTCCACAAAATCCCAAGAAAATGCATCCATTCAGTGGTATAGCACCTTGGATTTCGATGACTATTTCAAATTCAAATCTACATAAGATGTCAATACTCTACATATACAACCGAACTTACTAGTCTAGACTACAAATTTTTTGCTTAACCATCCTAATTATTATCTTATGGTTCTGATATTTTAAATGAATGCATGAGTTTTAAAAAGGATTTTTATCTTTAAAATATCAATCACTGTCACCGGGGGGCATAATATTCAACATGTATGGTGCCGTATACTGATATTACAACTGGTACTGAAACTGAAATGACCACCTCATTAAAGATGTAAGGTGAAGAACCTTCAATCTAGAGGTGTTAACCCTAAATCCAAACGTTTTTGTCCAAAATACTTCATTGTTTTTATCCCCAAACGTTATGCAGGAATTGAATGTATAGGCCCCAAAATAAAATTAATGAAATACTTGAAATGAATTCTCTACTTTAGCAAATACAACGTGTCAATTTATGTAACAACAACAACTCAAAGGCAAATAAGATAACCAAATCTTGCCTGTGCTTTGGTTGACTTCGTGTTTCCAACATCTGGGTCTTCTAGCTCCGATCTTCCACCATTTCTTCCACTTGTTCCACGTCTATCTCTCCCACAACCTCTCCCCCCCAATGAAACTTGTATTCCTTCAAATCCTAAAGAGTCGACAAGTGAAGGCTCTACTTCTTGATTAAAATCTATCGCTCGAACTGTTTCAGATATACCCTCAAACCTCTTGCTTGCAAGCCTCATCCTAGACCTCTTCAACTCCCTCTGCGAGGAAAAAACAGCCCGACGCCTCCCTCTCTTTCGACGGGGTTCGCCCACTCTTGATGAATACTCTTGCATTTGTTTTAGAAATGAAATGATCTAACCAGAACCCCATTTTCTATGATATACTCTCCCATTTCATTCACCATCATGTACAAAAAGCAACAATTGGAACAACATCAACCACGGGACAAGATGTACCAGTGGACCAATAAAAAAATCGCGTCGCTAATACGGCGATCTGTTTTAGAGCTACCACGTTTTGTTAGCAACCAACTATTTATTGCATACAAAGAAACACCATACACTCTGACATATCTAGTAAAATCTATACTGGAGTATTACAATAAATCATAGCACTTTCCATTACATTACTCATTCTTTCATTAGATCATTTTCAAATCTTGAATCTTCTTGTCTAATTAGGGACTTCTAACCTTCATCCCAACTCTATAATGGAGACTTTTATTACTCTTTGAACCGATACACCTAAAATCATTTTCGAAGGAACAACTGTCAGCAGCCGTCATTGCATCGTGCATCATCTAATAGTAGATACAACGTATAGTGCGTTTACTATCTACTAAATCTAGATTTTTTGCCCGTCTAACGTCACGCCGTTCCATGATGTGCCCCTTTTCTCAACTTCAAGTCTTCAAGAAATACACTGCTCCACAACACTTGACACTCTCTTTAGGCTTCCTCCCCACCTTTTGACTCTTCTCAAAGTTTGTCTATTCAATGGCAACACTTAGAATTGATGATCATTTCATTCCAATCTGAATCCCTTTAGGAGTTGATGGGCTTGCCTTGGTTACTTCATCGCTCCTTGCACTTCGTTTTGGCTACCGTGTAGATACTATCCATATAGAGGAAGAGGTTTTAGATGATGCTGGAAATATCAGCTACACCATGCTTCAACTCAGTATACTTGTGGATGACCAAAAGACTTGGTTTTTGAATGAGGGTACTTACAAAGTGATTGGTTTGACTGACTTGCAGATGCAGGCATCTACGGAGATCTTGACGCCTGGGAAATCCACCACTTCCAGTGTCAACCCGGTGTTTAACACTCCACAGACGGGCGCACCAGATTCACCCCCGGCTTTCGTACATCTTACTCCTGTTTCTCCCATTCATATCTCGGACAGCGAAGATGACTTCCCTGAAGAAGATATCGGAGCGCGTACTCCTTCAACCCTCAACCCGCCATTGGCGTCCATGCACTCCCAACATCAACTTCATCCGACTCCATCTTCCGCATCACGGCCCCCTCTGCATCGCCAAACCCTAGAACGCACTAGTGTTGTGGCGTGTTTGAAGAGTCTCGCCTCTAGGCCGGGGATGAAGAACGCCTTGAAGACCGTCAACTATGCTACAGTGCCCCACATGAAAGTGGACTTCCTCCCCTCCACGTACGACGGTGATGTCATCTTCGAGTTGCCTCCTACTTCTATGGACGCCAGCACCTCCAAAGCTAAAAACATGCAAGGTATGGATAAAAAATACGACGGCCATTGTTGGTGCCTTACAAAGACTTCAAACATTTCGAATGGAATGGGTCTCACTTTTAGGAGATCCTCTTGTTCTGGACATTTTCGTTGCAATAACATGGAATGCGATTATTTAAAGTGCCCCAATAGAGAAGAGCCTTTCAACGAGAAGGAGTGGGTGGGGAACACCCCTATGCCAGTTGGGCCTGGGGCTCAAGCTCCCAAAGGTTCAACTCTAGTATGTAAGGTATGCAAAACCCCGTCTACCGTTATTGCTACATGTAATGCCATTATCTATTACGTCCAAGGACCTGCATGGATGACTCGTGCTTGTGTGCATATTGGCACCCATGACCACCCTGTTGTGTTTGGAACCTGTCGAGAGTCCGAGGCAAAGATCAAGATGTTATTGGGTGAACACGTAAAGCGAAACTCATTAGCTACAAATTCAGCTATTGTGATGGCAGCAAGCAAAGAGTTCCTTGCTGAACATCTCATTCGTCCCCTAGAATCAGAGAAGACCATGACAGTAGAAGATATGAAGGACGTCATGGAAAAGTACGCCAACCTCGCCTCTCCAAACGTCAAGAATGCCATCTCATCGTTCAAGCAGGTTGGACGCACTGGAGCAATGGATGGCATCCGTCAGATGAGGGGGTGTACAACATGGCCCTTTGTCCAGCGAAATATGTTTCCCGGTCAAGGAGGTGACAAGGATAAAGTCTTTGTATTTAAAATGAATGAGATAGGACCCGGCTCAGGCGTTGATCTTGCGACAAGGATGCAAGCCGGCGGAGACTTGCAAGATGCGTGGCTCATGTTTGATCATGTCAAACGCGTCTAACAGTGGACCACTATGGCGTGCCATGTGTACGATTCCCAGTACTGTAGAGTGATGACGATCGCCGTGTGTGACATGCAATCTGAAGATACGGAGGCCCAATGTCTCATGTGGAAGGGAATCAACGAAGTAATGGCCAGAAATGGGCTCAATTCAATCAACTTCAAAGGATTCATGGCAGATAGCGCTGGTGCAAACTGGAATGCTGTGAGGAAGATCTACGGTTCTGGTGATCCGCAAGAGGTGATGGCCGATCATGAGCGCACTTGCCTCCTTTATTGGACTACCTCCATGAATCGCCACACGGACAAGTACATCAAGAATGAGTTCCAGAATCAGCATCGTCTCCTATGCAAGCAGTACAAGGATTCCAAGACTTCAGCCGAATCCGAAGTTCGATACCTTGCAATTCGGGCATGGTGGCAATCCTCTGGAGCTCCAAACGATGAAGCTCTTAATCAGCTTGGACAATGGCTCGCATTTTGGCACTATCGCTACCGGCAATGGGGTGCCTCCATGCAAATGGTAAGAGTCCTTTGAGAATCTCAAGTATTTTAGTCGTATTGGTTGTTGGATCCACCAACCTAAATCCTTGTTGTTGACATGTATTCCACAGGACCTCACCGATGAAGAACGGGCTGAAATGCCATCTTGTAATTTGGCGGAGTCAATTCATAACCGTTGGCTTCAACAGTCCGGAAACAAGGGGAACGACTTGTACGATGCAACAGTGGACGACTTCGTACGTGCATTCATGCAATGCACTAACTATTTTCAGTTCTTGAAGGGAGGGCGCTCGGGTAGTGGACCCTCCAAGCAGGAGTTGCGACTACGCCATGCCCAGAGAATGGGAAAGCCCGAGAAAGTTGTTGAAGCTCTTCATTGCATGCTTGGAGCTAAGGAGTGGTGCACCCGTACGCCTCATTTTGAAGGAGAGGAAGTCTTTGGGTCTAGCAAGCGGAAGCTTGACCTTCCACTTGGATCCGAGTTTGACAGCCACCGCCCGGACAAGATGAACTTCTCCCATCCCAAAGTCCCTACCAGATCCACTAGAGCACGCCGGGAGAGTGCGCCTTCAGCCCTTGATGTATCTCTCCCTTCTTCTTCTACTTCCTCAGACGACGTCCAAATCATGTCCCCACCGGCATCAGCACCTATGGTGTCTTTAAGGGTTACGCATGTCATGAGCGTCCATGAGTCTGAGTGCGATTTGAAGAAATGGCACATTGCTCGACTCCCTAAAAATTCAGGGAAGAGTTGCTTTGCTAAGCAGGCTCGGACAGAAAGGACGTGCAAGGAGAAGATTGTGCGCCTGGGTAAAAGTACTCCTACTCCTACCTATTCTGGAATTCTACACGTTCGAAGGACATTGAAGGACCAGGTCATGGAGTTCTTCCACTGTGCGGACGACATCGAACGTTGTGTAAAGGGAACGAAGAGGAAGTGGGTGAACCACCGACCTCCTGTCTCCACAGTATGGCCTGTGCTGAAGGGCACTAATCTCACGAAGGCTGAGATTCTTAGACTGGAGGAAGCTGGATTCCAGCTTGAAGATCACCGAGAAGTTTCACCAAGGCGTCTGTTTGGAGACGAATCCAATCGAGCAGCACATCCTAGTGCTATTCCACTACCTTCTGAACCCAATGCACATCCAACGACTCGCGATTGTCGCCACATTCGCCGTCTCCCAAACGCCAAGGTCTCGATGAAGCAGAGAAATCGTTGGGAGTCAGCTGGTATTCTCGATGCTCGCATCTCGCAGATTATTCCAATTCTGTATCCGGCTAATGGATGCATCATCTTACTTCACTCAAAAAAGGCGCAGACTACAGCCGAGTATCGGTTGACAATCGGCCCTCTCCCCGATTGTTCTTGTGCAGATTTCAAGGACATGTTGGCACGGACCAAAAAGAGAGGTACTTGGTACCACTGCAAGCACCTCTACTACATCTTCCGTGTGGTGTGCAATCTCGATCACGAGGATGACCATTTTGTCCATGCCCCCACTTTCAGCTTCAACGAGATCAAGAAAGTCATGGACAAGGGAGTCAATCGTTTCCTGTAGAGGATACCAAAAGCATATACACTACTATAGGTCAAATTGACAGTCCTTATGTTTTGCAAATGAAGGCCTCAAAATCCGACAACCCACGGTTATAGGCAGAATTTTATTTTTAATAATAGAAATATTTGAAAAAATATTCGAATATATTTTTATTTTTAGTAAAAAATATTTATTTTTAGTAACTTTCTGCTCACCGCTCATGAAATCACTGCTCACCGCTCATCGCTCACCGCTCATTGCTCACAAACTAGCATCGTTGCGTTTGTGATTGGGGAATTGTGTGCCGAGTATCACACGAAGAGCCATCAAAATATGGATTTCGGACAGACACGGAGCTGGACAATCAACGCCGTAGACGACATTGGATAGCTCCAGAGTTGTTTTACAAATTCGGCCCACAAGATTCGGAAACGGCATTGGATGTGATGTAGCGGCGTCACCAATACACACAGCTCGCCGATTCGTACTCCGTTGGGTGGATGGCTAGAGCGATTTGGGAGAAAGAATCTGACTCAACATTCTTCAAATCAACCGTCAACTACGCAGCTTTTCAAGTGAAGATCGAGAAATTACTGGAGCGAGATCCCCTCAAACGTCCAACACTCTGCAAAGTGGTTGACGATCTAATGGCTAAACCATTCAACTTTGAAGTTCCGGACGCTTGCTTCCGCTATGAGATATAGATATTTTGACTTAGCGTATTGATAGTGAAGGTTTCAATTGTTGAACATTTTGCAATACGTACTAGCATTGTGATGTAACGGTGCTTTTTGCCCATCTCGTGATAAATATAAGATTAACATTTTTCATACACATTGCGATATGAAGCTCATGCATGTTAAGAAGTGAGAGAGCGCGTGCGACCCCTAAATTCAATACCCATACGCGCGCGACCCCAAAGGCCACGCGCCAGGCCCAGCCCCCTCCACGAACGCGCCCAGTCCTCCCCCACGAACGCGCGCAGCCCCTCTACGAAACGCGCGCGACCTTGGCCGGACGCGCCAGCCCCTCCAAGTATGCGCCCGGCCCTTCACCGCGCGCGCCCGGACACTTGCGTTACGCGCGCAGTCCTCCATGCACGCGCCCAGCCCCTCACAGTACGCGCCCGGTCCACCCTTGTACGCGCCCGGCCCAACACGGTACGCGCCCGATGCTCCCCTGTATGCGCCCAGCCCCTTCAGTGCGCGCCCAGCCCCTCACAGTACGCGCCCGGTCCACCCCTGTACGCGCCCGGCCCAACACGGTACGCGCCCGGTCCTCCCCTGTGTGCGCCCGGCCCCTTCAGTGCGCGCCCAGCCCATCTCCGCACGCGCCCGGCCCTTTCAGTATGCGCCCGGCCCATCTCCGTACGCGCCCGACCCCTTCACGCGCCCGCCCCCTGTCCGCACACGCGCGACCCTGTTGACGACGTGTCAGCCACGTAGTCGCCTTCGTGGCAGTGGGTAAATTGATTTACCTCGAGTCATGGTCAAACTAGGGTTGACCCTTATCGGACGGACAGCAGCCTCTATCGAACGGACATCCGGACGGACGAATACTACCGGACGGACGGACGGCCGAACAACCCTGGGCAAGGTACCAAAAACAAAAACGTCTTACCACATAAAACTTAGAGATTTTAACTTTTTATACTTTTGATTTTTTCCACAACAATATGTGGTGTAGACCTTCATATTGACCATTTGGATCATCAATCTAAAACATATTAAGTATCTAAAAACTAAAACGCTAATTGCCCATTTTTGAGCTTCCACTACTAGCATAGTTGACTTGAATAAGCTACACCCTTTTTCTACCTCTATCAATTGGTGTATAAGGAACTAACATCATCCTAAGCTACCAGTAGTAATGGATTTAGGCCTTATCTAGTGCAAAAATTTGATACCAAGTAGTAAATAGCATGGGAGCTATGCAAGCCTTTCAATCCGTGCGGTTAAAATTTATGAAATTTTGTGGGGACATTAACAAAGAAGTATTTATTGAGATCCTACGATTAGATGTAGAAACAAAAAGGTTTTGTCTCCCTTCTTAGGCATTATACTCTAGCCGAGCAGTTTTGAAGTGTTTTTGGTGCAAAAATGCCTTGGTCCTTTAGGGATTAAAAATATTTGGAGGTTTAAAATTTGGTCCACACCATTTTTGTTTATACAAACGCACAAATCCTTATGAGGCTTAAGTACATCCATAATCACACCACTATTATCAAGTAGAATGTTGACACTACTATTCATATATTTTTAGTATCCATAATGTAGTACGAAAATGGGAAAATACATTAAACGCTAAAAGATGAAGCATTGTAAGAAAAATGTCTCTTGGTACCGCAAAAACAAAAAATACACCTAGTCAATATTCATTGAGCTATTAGTCGTTGTCATGTGCCCTTTGCCCCCTACGTGCATAGGGAGGTCTTCATCTGAGCCCAATACAAGTCTACGAGACGCCGATCGTGTTTCCCTCGCAGATCCATCTTCATCCAACACGGCCCTTAGGATTTGGGATTGCATGAGCTGGTCGAGCGCTTGCCGTGTCCCTGGACTGTGCACATCGAGCAAGAAGTCCATTCCGTCATTTCGAAAAATTTCTTTCCACTCTGATTCCGATAATTGTCTTAGTTCTTGCGGATCCGGTTGGTCAACGTCGTGAGAAATGCAATCCCCGTTGTCGTCTGTGATGCGAACTCCGTCAACGGCCCACAACCATTGCCGTGGATGAGGTCCGAAACGAAATTGCTCCCCGTTCTCGTCCCAATGCCCATTAAAGCATTGGTAGAAGAAATTTTGTTTTCCTTGACCGTATTTGTCCATTAACGGGATCAAATTCTTGCACACCTGGACAATCTGATCCGGGTCCCTTTTCCAACCCCACTCGTTTGAGAGGTGCATCTTATCCAACAAGTGCATCTTCAGTTTCCAGCTCCACACCAAATCCTTTCCCCACATCTGTGATTGATCAGGAGCGTTCGTCACATTGAACTCCCAATGCGGGGGCATGTATGGAACTAATCCAAAAAGTTCGTACAATCGCTCGTGAAAAGGGGCCTTGCACAATGAGCACTGCCGGCGTACAACCATCAAGCTAATCAAACAAAATGGATGGTCCAAGTGCTCACAAGTGCCTAGATGCATCCCACCTTCTAGACCAAATGGGTTTAGACAAATTGAGCAAGTCGTACCGTCGGATACGAAGCTCGAAGGTTGTGGCCACAATAACATGGGGTTGCCTCGATGATCGAGGGTGGATGAAACCTCCTTTTTGAAATCCCATTTGTAACGGGACCTATCAATGGTTGTTTGCCCACCGGTGGTTTTTACCATCGCCATTTCATCCATCTTGAAAAGATCATCTACGAGGGCCCACGACGTCAAACCAAACACCCTCTTCTGGTTGTTTTCGGTATAGTTGTTGTCGATTTTTTGGAATTCCGCCACCAATTGTCGGGACCGATCGACCGTGAAGACGCAGGCCAACTTCCATTGATAGTAATGTTCTACCAACACATCCAAGCGACTTTGTAGTCTTGAATTCTCTTCAAGCGCTTTAGCGAGCTTTTTGTCGTCGTCACCTGC
Organism: Bryoerythrophyllum caledonicum; assembly: GCA_963971425.1. Lineage (NCBI taxonomy): Eukaryota > Viridiplantae > Streptophyta > Bryopsida > Pottiales > Pottiaceae > Bryoerythrophyllum > Bryoerythrophyllum caledonicum. The sequence goes on from OZ020524.1 coordinate 2,488,928, forward strand.
CGCACCCTCTTCTCTATTGACCATAGTTTTGTCTGCGTCGGTAGGGGCCTCATCAAACGACAATGAATCGTCTTGGGTTGACATGTGTACAAGCCCTTCCTCCTCTTGTCGTGGATTCCAATCTTCTGTGGTCATTGTACTAGCTTGTAGGATAAGTCGGAGCTCCTCCATATCACGTCGTTGCTGGTCAATAACAATGTTTTTATCATTGACTTCAACTCTCAACTTGTGAACCTCATTGCGTAATGACGATAGTTCTGTCGTCTTCCCTTCCAATTGGTTCAACAAGGTTTGGATAGTGCTGGCAAAAATAGCACCAGTAGAGGCTTCTAACGTTCGATCAACAACCGTGGGGGATTGTACCTGAGCTACAACTTCATTAATGATATCGTCAACGACTATGTTAACGACTACGTTAACCGTTTCTTCCGCCCTCCTTCGTTTGGTGCGCGCTTGTGTCCTTTGGCTCCTTGTGATTGGAACGTGGGATCCGTCAGAGTCTGTATCCATGTTTGAGGGATCGGTCTCGTACGTGTCGACCAGTTCAATCTTCGCCATCAATTTGCCCAATCCGCCTTCTTGATACCTCCGTGTCCCCATTGGAATCAATCCATTTGCCGGAGAAGGAACTTTTATGTAGCTATCTCCCATGGCTTTCAAGGTGGACCAATCCACCCTCTTGCCCAACTTAACCTCCGAGTGGACACCTCACGCAAGGAAGAGATTTACTTCATTGCGTTTGATATAAGGGATGTCGTACAAGACTTGGTATACTTCAATGCTCCGATTTTTGAATGCCTCGTCGGTGCACTTCCATAAATTTGCCTTGCAAAAGCGTTGGTGATAATTGTGTCGCTCCCTCTGGGAAAGCCTTGTAAGTTGTCGATATGGCACCACGCGATGAAGTTTGCGCAATCCTCGAAACTCCATGGCTCCGAAACTTCTTCCCAACCTTTAAAAGCCAGTTTAATAAGATTTCAAAGCACATGCAACCTCTTCCGCTGTTTGTTTCCCGATCGTAGTCGACTCTTGTCTCGTTCTTCTTTATTCATTTTTACCGGCGTGGCCATGGGTGGGAAAAATCTGAATATAATGTATGTGATGTGAATGGATGAAGTCCTCACACGACGCCCACAACCAACTCAATTAAGAGACGGATGAAGAAGGAGTATGTGAGGCGGGGACAATTAGGGGTGTGCACGATATTATACAGCCGATAGACGAAGCACTGGTCTAGGGTCCCCAGGCAGGGGTGGGGACGTCTCTGCCCCTTACCGGGCAGGGGCGGAGACGTCTTCGCGAAAAGAAACCTACACCATATACATAGGGGACTTTTGTCCTTATTCTCTGCCAAGTCCACTCCCTAGGCCTCACGTGTCAGTTCGCTTTGCGGCCTGAAAGTGAGTTTGGTGGGTGGTTGGGCTTGGCCCATTTATTGTACCCAGACTCTTTGCGGTTTTTTTTAAAACCACCAACTTGGAATTTCGACCACCGTAGGGAGTTTACTATCACATATGGCGGGAGAAGGAAGTAGGTCGATGGAGAAGCGCCCCCAATTTATGTATTTGGATGATGTTGTGAGACGGTGCTTCCGTCCACCAACACGGAGTTGGCTTCGGGATCATTGAATCCGTCGTCATCGAGCGGGAAGAGGCGGAAGAAGTCACCAAATCCGGACATGCCCCCACACGAATACATGGTTGAATGTAGAGGGATTGCCGTCGAGTTCAACAACCGCCGAATGAGAGGGGCGTTGATGAGGAGCTATTTGGCGCACAATGAAGAGGGATACCACAAGTTGACCGTTGACATGCGACACGAATCCAGCCTTGTTGACATGCGACACGAATCGGTAGTGCATCCAGGGATCATTAGACTTGCGTACATCCACCCAAAAACTATGGAAGGGTACACGCTCTGGTGGAATGGGGGACCTTTGGGTAGTTTTTGGTCCAAGTTTGACTCGAAAGTGGACGAAGCATTGCCGTTTGAACGGATTGAGATGCATCCAAATATCGGGTTGTCGATCCAAGAGCTTTGGTGGGTAAAAACTTACCGCCAAAATCGAGTGAACCTCGCGCTATCGTTGCTTGTCATCGTGGGGAAATGCCACGACGCGAATTATATACACAATGACATCTCTCCATCGAATGTTTTGCTCCACTTTGATGAGTGGAAACCCGATACGGTGTACATCGGAATTTGCAATTTGGGGCTTTCTAGTCGGGTTGTGGAGAATGAGCCATCAAGGTATGGTTATGAATTCAAGGACCAGTTTCAACAAGAGAGAGCGGCGACGGTTTGTGGCACCAGAACTGTTCTATGTTTTTGGGCCGCGGGACTCCACCAACTCGCTTGAAGTCATGCAACGGTCACACCTCTACTCCAAGGCAGCAGATGCATGTGCGGTGGGTTGGATTTGTGAAAAAATTTGGAAAGAAGATTGGGACACTTCGTATTTCACCAGCAAAAACACGGAGCAATATGTAAACCTGAAGCTAAAATTTGCAGCGTTGCAAAAAGATCTCGAAGAACGGTCTTCTGTGCCAAATGTTTTAGACACATTAATGAAACCCCCCCACAACTGGACTATGCCTCTATGTTGTTACCCACAATAGTTTTTTGTTAATTAGCTGCATTAGTTTCGCATGTGGTGGTTAAGTAGGCAATACGACATCTTCGTAGAAGAATATGTGTACTTGGCAATTGCCATACGTTTCATTTAATCAATACTGGATACGTCCAAATCTTTAATTTTCAGTCCGAGATTTGCATTTGTTCAAGCACAAATAATTATTGATACACTATTGATACACTAAATGTGCACAAGTGAAAGAAATAATTTTATTATTTTTACCAAAATTGACAAATAGTGTAGTAAATGGCATTTAGTGTACGGTTGTGTCACTACACTAAGTGCCTCATTTGCAATTGGTGTATGGGTTAACATTTAGTGTATACTACACTAAACATAAATTTTAGTGTATCAACATACTGTAACTTTAAACACTATAATCTAACTCATGAAGGGGCGTGGACGTCCCCGCCCCTGCACTAGTAGAGGCGGAGAGGTCCCCGCTCCTTTGTGGGCAGGGGAAGGGACGTCTCCGCCCCATCTCTCTCTTGGCATTAGTCCCCGCCCCTACTCAAACATGACCTTGTCCTACATGGCAGCGATGTGGTGCCAACATGGCTCCTACGTAGCCTGTTTTTTACCTAGCGGGTAAGTCAACCCTCTGTTGATTGTATCGGACGGGCGAGAGCTCTACCGAACGGGCGAATCGGACGGACAGGCAAACCGAACGTCCGTCCAGTATGACAACCCTGATAAGAGTCAAGAGGACAACGTGGAGGGGCTGTTTTCAGCAGCCATGCGTGTTAAGACCATGGCCGCCAGACTTGCAATCAAGAGGTCATCCATTACACTTGGTGTGGTGGTGGTTGACAACTCCCAAGGGATTCTCCAACTTGTTGGACCCAAAGGAGGGTTTTTGTACCTCGACGAGTGCTTTTGGATTCAGGAGCTCAACCATTGATGATGGGAGCATCTGCCCTTGAGGGGTTGGGTTTGAATGGGGACACTTTGGAAAAGAATCCATGGACAATTAGTACTTCCATGGGAGGTATGGAGCATGCTACGGGCATCACAAAGGCGGAGTTGATTTTACGACTCAACGAAGATGTTCGGTAGTGCAAGCTTATGAAGGTGAAAGCTATAGTAACGGAGGCCAAGTCATATGAAGTCTTGGTGGGCTCGGCGGTGCTATACTCCAAGGGGTTCACCTTCAATTTCTGGGACGAAACCGCAAGTTATAGACCAGGATGACAAGTAGGAGATGGGCGGAAGGCTCAGCTGTTAGCTCGATTTATTCGAGTTCTGATTGGCAATCATGGAGATGTGTTTGCCTTCTAGGGAGGTATGGATGTGAGACCATTATGATTTCATGAGGGTTTTGATAATTTCTCGATGGATACTGCTACACTTCATGAGATGGATGCCCATGTGGGTGACACAAGTGGTGGAGACACGGAGATGTATCAACCTGGCATCAAAGCAGCGTGGACGACTACGACTCAACTTCAGAAGGATGCGGCACAAGTCATTGAAGATGTTTGGCAGCATTCTATACGCCCACAAGCGGAAGATGACTCTAGGGAGGACTACGACTTAAGTCCACCTTTAGACATTTCCACCATTCACTGGAAAGCACAAGAGGATGGTATTGTGCTGTTGGAGTTATTTGGCGGGATTGGAAGTAGCTTGGCGGCAGTGCTACAAGCAGGGATCAAGGTCAAATGCTACATCTACGTAGATGTTGATGAGGCAGCAAGACACGTGGCTAAGTGGCATTCACGGCGATTGAGGACCCAATTCCCAGACTTGTTGGCCACTAGTGCCATCAAGACTTCATTTTCCACCCTTGTTGGTGATATTGCTTTGTTTTCACCAGAGGATATCTACCGTGTTGGCTATGTGGACCTTGTCATCGTGGGATGGCCATGTCAAGGATTGTCAATGGCTGGACATCAAAACGGATTGAAAGAGACTCATTCTTATCGATTTCATGATATGATCCGCGAATTGCGTTTGCTTCAAACCTCTGAGAAGCGACCACCATGTTACATTGTGGAGAATGTACCAGTGGCGAGTAGCTTGAGGTCGAGGACATTGGACAAAATGCACCGCATACACCAGACTCAGGGTATGCCTGTGTTGTTGGATGCGGCTGTGGTGGGATCTCGAGCACATCGCCCGCAATTGTGGTAGAAGAATTTAGCACCTCAAGAGTTATTACAGTCCACTGTGGGTTGAATTAAACGGCTGGATGTCTATGTGAGTAATATTTTGGATCCTCACAGGGACCACGACGCGTTTACCATGACGACCAAGCACCTTTGACGGTCGTTAACCGCAAAGGAGAACCACGTAGGGCATTGCCCACGTTGGTTAGTTTTGCTCAGTCGTATGCCTTTAAGGTTAACGGCCCGGGTCTTGTTTGAGATTCTTTGTCTCAAGAGATGGTGGAGCCCAATGCGGATAAACGGGAGAGAGCCATAGGATTTTCCACGAGCACTACTAATTAGTAATGCGCACGGGATCTCGGAGCAACAACGGCGGTTTTTACTTGGGCAAGCAATGACTTAAATTGCTTGACGTGGATTGTTTCATTGCTAGTGGCAGAACAGAAGCAGTTGGCTTATATTTTAACCAATTACTTAGGGTCTTATGAGTTGCGGGCGGCCAGAGAACCATTTATCTTTGTCAGGATGACAGGCAAAGTGGTTGGGGGCGAGAAGGCCTTGGCACCTCACCCATGGAACATGTGGGGCTCCGCAAACCTTTTCGCGACATCCAAGACTAAGGATCCTCTCCATGGAGTGAAGGATTGAAGCCGAAGTAGGAAATTGGCCCACCAAACAAAGGATTTGGAGGAGGCTGTGGAGAAGATGTTTTTGGGAGAACACACAGCTCACCAAAGGGAGACAATTGGCCAATTGGAAGGACTTGGAAGTTTGGTAGAGGTGGAAGGAGAAGAATCTCCTTCGCATGGCATCCAATAGCAATCAAGGATTGAGAACTCTGCCTCAAAGGAACCAAAGAAGGCGGTGACCAAGGAAACTTGGAAACCGATAGTTGGTTTGGCGGATGGAGCAGTGGAGGTAGAAGAACATGAATTCCTCAAGGAGTACTTAGATTGTTTTGCCTTTAGTCTTGAAGATCTTGGAGTGTTGAAGGGGCAAGAAGTACATATCAACTTGACGGACAAAGCACCAATATACCGGAAACCGTACAAGTATAGCGACATTGAACAGAGGATGATACACGCTCGTACGGAAGAGTTGGTGGCTGCAGGGCTAGTGGAGTTGGCTCTACCGGACTGTGAGTATGCATTGGCGACGGTTATGCCATCCAAGAAAGATATCTACGGTAATTGGACCAAGAAGAAGATGTGTGGGGACTCTAGGAGGATTAACAAATTCACCAAGTCGGATCGTTATGCCATGCCAACGCTAGAGGAGAACTTTGAGGCTATTGGTCATGCCAAGGTATTTAGTACGTTGGACATGCGCTCTAGATACCACCAGATTAGACTGAGAGAGGAAAACAAGGAGAAGACCGCGTTTTGGGGCATTGACAAAGATCGGAACGACCGGTTGTTCCAATGGAAGTTCTTACCATTTCGATTGAAGAATGCGTCTGCCAAATTCGAGAGGGTCATGGACCGAGTATTCTCATGCTTAGATTTCGTGAGATGCTACATTGACAACATTGTTGTCTTTAGCACAAATAGAAGGCAGCCTAGGCTACACTTGATGGAAGTGTTTGCTAGATTCAGGCTCCACGGTTTAATGTTGCACCCTGGTAAGTGCAAATTCTACTTCGACCGCATCGAGTACTTAGGCCATATGATATATCCAAGTGGATTGAGTGTGGTAGCTAGCAAAATTGAAGTAGTGATGTCTATTCCTAGACCAAGGGATACTTGTAGGCTACGTGTATTCTTGGAGTTGTGTAATTACTATAGAAAGTTTGTGAAGACTTTCAATGCTATCGCCAAGCCATTAACCATGTAGACAACGAATGATCAACCTTGGATATGGGGAGAGTGTTTGGCTACCATATGGGCAATTGCTCATTTTTTATGTTACCTCTATGGTAACGAGTTCTTGTTAGTCACGGATCATCAACCTTTAAAGTGGTTGATGGAGTCTGACAAACTAATAGATAAGCTAGCGCGGTAGGCCTTAATGTTGATAGAATACGACTTCAAGATGGTGCACAGAGTGAGATTGGTGAATATAGATGCCCACGGCCTTAGCCGCAATCCAATTCCAAACCAAGCGGATGCTACGGGCGCTAGGTGGCATGGGGAGGATGAGGCCGATCCGTTGTCAGCTTGGCATTGTTCAACCTTTCTAAATGTATCGGCAATGTGTGGAGATGACACCGGAGCAGCTATTGTGGCCACAATAGATGAGGATGGAGGTGAAGAATCTGGGGGCGCCAAAGACATTTTTGAAAACACGAATGTGATGCAATTTCTAAAAAATGGAGAAGTGGTGCCTACGTGGTCGTCTAAGGAGAGAGATCGGGTCTCACAACGAACCAAACGGTTCGTGTGGGAGAGGACTTACCTTTTGAGGGTGTGGCCGGATGGCACGCGGAAGGTTGTGCCAACTCCATTGGAGAGAGTGAAGCTCATCATGGACACGCATGAAGACCTTGGACACTTTGGAGTGCGGAGGACTTATAGCTTGCTCCAACTTCACTATTGGTGGCGAGGAATACAAATTCAAGTTCAAGCTTTGGTAGCTCGGTGTATGGTTTGTGATCGTGTGCGAGCGTCTTTTAACGCTTCGATGCCACAATTGCAACCATTGCCAATTATAGGCTTGGAATATACCTGGAGCTTAGATTTTTCTAGTCCATTGCCAGTGATACCTCGACACAATAAGTATGTGTTGGTGATGATCAAGAACTTTTCAAAGTGGATAGAACTGGTGGTGTTGCCTGACAAGTTTAGTGAGGGGGGCGCTTACTCTTTTCTTGATCGTGTTTTAAGTCGCTTTGGAGCTCCACCGGAAGTTCTCACAGTCTAGGGAAGGGAATTCTTGGGTAAGTTTCAAACGTTATGTGAGCAAACGATGATAGATCAGTGCACTACTTCAAGGGATCACCCCGAAGCGGATAAATTGGCAGAGCGCATGATGCAAATCATCAAGAGGGGGCTTCGGAAGTATAGTTTGAAGAAGGGACATCATCAACATTGGAACTTGCAATTACCGTAGATAGCCATGGGCTACCGGTTTAGCAAACAAGCATCTTCGGCGTCCTTTTCTCCTTACTTCTTGTTGTTTGGAAGGCAACCGGTGTTACCATAGGCCATTCAAGCAGATGTTGACTCAGTGTTGGCTAACATGGACAATCCAGATACGTGGACTCAAGTATGTGAGCAACGTGCGGATTTGTTCAAGCGGGTGATGCCTATGGCATTGGAGAATCTCTCCATTGCTCAACATCGGGATACGTTGCATTATGCTATAGTACGGGGAAGAGGCTACCAACCGCAAGTGCGACGGTTTACTCCTGAGACTATGTGTATTTGCAGCAAGCAGCGCCCACCACCTTAGATGTGACAACGGGACGGGTGATCTTGCGAGTTCGTGAGGTCAAAAATTCTAAAGTGTTACTGTTGGAGGGACGTGATGGAAAGATATGAAAGGATCACGCGCGCAATTGCGCTCCTTGCCATTTACCGCACATTGATGGCACAGTAAACTTGGTATTTCTCACATCTCTGCTGGATTGCGATGACAATTGTGTGGTAGTGCCAAACGGGCACCCACAATGGTCATTTGTGGCTTGTGTTCTACGGAGTGGCATCTAAAATGTCTAACCCCCCCTCTTCTAGAGGTACCAGTGGATCAATGGTCGTGTCCAAATTGTATAGCACATTGAAAGTCTACGTAGACAAGGTCTAGCCATTAAAAGTGTTAGAGGCGATTAACAATGGGGCTCTCATTGCACCCGACCTATCCTTTGTCTACACGGTCTGTTAGTGTCTTTTCTATAGGTCGCCTTGATTTTTCTGGACTTGAGAGGTTTTCACGATCGGTTGTTCCTACAATTTACGTTAATTGTGTGGTTCGCCGGTGTGAAAGAGGCTTCAGCACGGGCGAAGGCGGCAAGTAAAGGGGTCCTTGTAGACCAATTACTAAATGTTGTGGTATGGGTATTTATTTCTTTTTCCCTAGCCTAGGTTGCTGAGTGGTTGCTAGTTTCTTTTGTGAACTATTATTTTCGTTGTTTACGGAGGCAACAGTGATAGTAGAGCCACCATTGCTCCAAGTTTGCCTCTCATTGTGTGCTCTCACCTGTTGGCACGATGTTATCTTTGCACAATGTGTTTGTGCACGACAGCCTGTTTTGGCGTTGAATACCGACCGTAGGCTTCGGGTCTGCGGCGTGGGCACGTTTGACGACATGGAGGACAATCTCCGTCATGTCGTGCAAGACATGTTCTCTAGATGGGTTGGGGGCATTTCTTTGCCCAATTGGCGACATTCCAGACTTGGATCTAGGAGAAGCGCCAACAGACACAGTTGTTTAACGATTAGTACGCGTTTGAGTTGTTGCCTCAATATTTGGAACTGGAGGCCCTTCTAACATATGGGAGGTGAACCATAAAACACGAGGTAGAGTTGAACCCCATTGAGGAGTACTGGAGCCAATGTGTGGAATTAATAAGTGCGATCAACGAGAATACGCTTGCCCAACTTTCGACTTCCACCGGAGCCCAAAGTGGAAGAGAGTCTCATCGGTGAGGACTCTAGGGGCAAGGGTGTTGCCATTGTAGGCGAACATGTTGACATAAGGCCATGTCATGTTTGGTCGTGGCAACACGTGCGGCATTGAAGTTTCAAAGGCACATAAATTGTTTTCTAATCCTATAAATAAGAGTACATGTTTATCTATAAGTTAATTATGTAAGCACAGATTTTGGTAGCCTAGAAATAGGTAAAATAGGATTTATTGCAAATTTATCAATGCGTATGCCTTCCTCTAGCCTCAATCATAGATAGTAATCTAGCTGGCATTGAATGATATAAAATAAGAAGTTGACTACTACTAACTAATGTCTACTCTGTTTGTAAAGTTGCCTTCAACTCATTCTAAGGACTTGAGACTTCATTGGCCATGTTAGACTCCATTTTTCAAAAGCTTTCGAACATTCTCTAGTGGATTGAGATCAAGGCTATTTGCATGCCATTCAAGCTTCTCTATGAGGAGTAATTTTCTCCATTCTTCAGGGGCTTCACTTTGATATAGTGGAGCTCCATCTTCCATAAGTATAGCACGTGAGACTTTTTCCATAAATTGAAGCAAATGGCCATCATAGACCAACTCCACAAAATCAATAGCTTTATGATGATCCTTTGGCATAAACACAAGCTCTGATTTTTTGTCTTCCCCAAACCCTATATAAATCATGAGAGATGTCCTCCCACTCTTGAAAGTGGGAACTATCCAACTTGATGAATATTGCTCATATGCCGTTCTCCAAACATGGGTTTGCCTTGAAACTTTGCCAATTTCAAAAGTAGATTCATTTGTCCAACAAACACGCTCCCACTCTCTGGCACTCCATCCACAATATTGTCTTGCAAACTGTAGCCACCGCGACATATTAAAAGGTGTCAAGAAAGGCTTCTTCACCACAATTCTACTAAAAATGTTGTGGTCATGCAAAACACCGCAAACAATCCTAGTACTCACATCCATAGGGCAAGCATTGGTGATATCTTGAAGTGATGATTGACGATGAGTCTTGGAGAATAAAAAAAATTGACAAATATCCCTCTCACTAAATTTCTTGGATCTTCTAGTGCTTGAATTTGCCTGGTAAGTTTCATGCTCTCTAAATTGCTGGATGATTCTTTGCGCTGTCCTACTTGGCTCTCCTACATTTCTTGCAATACTAGCACAACTCATTTCCCCCTCACTCATTCCCACTATGCGGGCATGAATTTCATCTGGAATTGTCATGATTGTCTTCAATCAACTGATTCCATGTAAGCAAATAATCTAGCTTATTGAAGCAATAGAACAAATCACCAAGCCAAATCCCAAATCAACTAAGTGGCTTCTCATTGCTCAACAGGGGGACAGAGTGCTCAACATCACTAGTCATCCACAGTTACTCACTAACATAAAGCCAAACAAACCTTCTTCACCCACCAATTTTGATCTTGCAAATTCTCATTACCTTCATCAACTCTTTACTACTCTTGTCTCACATTTGCAACTCAATTCATGTCAACTTTAACAAGTTGTGTGGTCTAATTTGCAAAGGTTATGTTGCATATACAACCAAATTATTGTTATTTTCAAACTTACACATCAAATGTTTTTAGGACAAGTGGAAACCTTCAAATCAACAAGTGGATGATGCTTTTGTATAGTATATATGTTAAAAAAGCATCCATGATAATATTTTAATTTTAGAAGCATGAGGTGTCTAATTCTCTTCAACATTTAGAATGTACCTAAAACAATGACCTAAAACAAGGTAAAACATGGATCTATAAAATTTATGCGATGTGTAGTGTTATAATATGCCATTATCCTGAGTCAAAGTACACTAATCATGTCCGCGCAAGGAAGAAAAAACTATATTGCACTCTTCAAATTAGTCTTGCAATGTCTCATTTTAGAGAGGCAGTTTTGAGGTGATTTTGGTGAAACATAGTCTTGGTCCTTTGGAGGTTAAATTTAAGATTGGAAAACCATGGAATGGATAATGCCCACACAAAGTATTTGATCTAGACAAATGCATTGAGACGAATAAAAAATATGCACAAATAAATTTAATAAACATGTCTACATATGAATACGATATAAGATACACAAATATAGTCCACTCCCTTTACATCAACCATGTTTGTCTGTTGCTATGAAGAGCAACTATCATAATAAAATGATTTTGGTCTGGAAATGTTCAATGTAAGGAGGAAAAGCCAATTGTTATAATAAAATGGTTGTTGTAACAGATGCTCTTGTAGGGGGCTACAAACTAGCCCACTAAGCTTCAAAACCAAACACAAATGCTTCCCTTTCATAATCATATGATCAATATATTGGTATGGATGTCAGTCATCAAAATGGTAGAGCACTATATACAAAACATCCTTGCAAATGTATGCCCTCTATTTCTCTCAAATGATTTATCTTGACAACAATTTCTAATTTGTCTAATGAGATTCACACATGAAACCAAAAAAAAAATCTACCTTGAGCCTAAGATTAAGTTTATAGACCAAAATATAAGTTTATTTTTCATAATATGCAATTACCTCCCATTTACTTGGATGGAGTTAAATGTTTTAGTCTTGCAGGTTCTGATTTTGGATTAACCCTTAAACATCATAAGGTTCTAGTTTTGGATTAGCTCTTAAACTTCATGGTGGCCACAATATTCTACATGTATGATGTCGTATTGGAACATGATAAGGTTCACATATTGAAATGACCTTCAAATGAAAAATGTTAGTTGAAGAATCTTTAATCCAAAGGTGTAAGCTTGTTATAGTTTATTACAATTTTAGTATTCTATAGAGTAAAATACATGCATGTATATACAGTTCCGAACTTACGTTTAAGGGTTAAGTTGCTCTCGGCGTTATGGCTCTATCAAAGTTTCTACCTAATATATTGGCATCCACACCTTCTGAATTTTAGCCTCCTAAGAAGAGTGAAAGTTTGGGACACAAAGTAGTCTTGTTAACTCGAGAAACTTTTCCTAGTTCCAAGATGGGATACATTTTATTTTTAGCATTAATAGATTACAGGGTTTGCTTTCAAATTCGACTCTACCGTACGCTACGGTCAGTTTCGGCAGGCAACTGCCGAAGTATTTATTTTTTTCTGTCACATTGATTCGACACAATGGATGTCACATAGATATTGCACGAGTATCACCTAGATCTTGTACGGGTGTCACCTTGGTATTACATAGGTATCGCCTAGCCAAATCTCTTGAAATTTCCAAAATTTTGGACAAGTCCCCATTTTGAATTAATTATGTACGAAACTGACCATAGCGTAGGGTATTTGAGTTGGTTTGGTTCGATACTTTGTGTACCATCTTGGCAAGTTCCTACAATTTCAACAATTTAGTGAAATTTCTTATGAGGATGTTTCATAAGGTTGGATGACTTATAACCACCGGCTTAAGCTTGCTGACCTATTTATAACGTTTGTATACATGGTAAGAATTCTTTTGGGAACTCAAAATAGGATTTCATGAATATTGCAATTGTCGTGACCATTTATTTCTTCATATTTTAAAGTGGATATGCCATGACCCATTCCTTGACATACAAAACTCTCTACTTTCACAGTAAGTTGTGCTAATGACCACTTGTCAAAGCACCCATCACCATGAGCACAAGAGACTAAAATCCGAGAGCTGTGAACCAATTATAAACTGACACAATTGTAAACTGGCACCCAATTATAACCTGACTTTCCTAAATATCAGAAACGGGGTGGGTAGCTGGCAGTTTTGGCCCACATAAGACTATTGATTCTGGGGTTGATGGTGATAGGTTATTCAACCTTAGTAGTAACTTCATCGAAGTAGAGATTGTTCTCAAATGGCCTCAAGAATAAAAAATAATGCGATTCTAAATGCAATTTATCGGAGTTTTGGTAACTCCAGAATTTTTGCTAGGCCTGGAGATTTTTATATGAACATTTATTCTTTAAAAACTTTCCGAGAAAGAAATGAATCTTTAAAGCAGACTTCCGTTAAGGTAATTCAAAGGTTTTCACATCTACTAAAAATATATATTTCATAGACATAAAATTCATATATTCTAGTTCTTTCTTCTATTTTAAAGAAGTAGAATAAAAAGTTGTTTTGACTTTTGCATCTACAAATTGGCATAGAAGGAACGATCATATAAACCACACAATATAATAAAAACTCGACATCGAATGAAATCAGAAACCTTTATAAACATGGCTAAACAAAGTCCTCTCTCTCACTTCAATCATAGAATCCAATTTGCGTGATCAAAGTCTACAAAAAAATTTCAGCATGTCTAGATCAAGGTTATATAGTAGAAGTTGAAATGAAACTTTTTTCATTTGAACGAACGAATTACACCAGGAGTATTCCAAACCCAACTGCATATTCAATTGGGAGAAAAAAGAACATTAACACAACTACTTTGTTATTTACAAAGAACTACTCCAAATGGCCTTAAAGTCATTGCTACAAATGCAATAAACACAAAACCATCTACAACGGCATTTCGTCATCTGAAACATGAAGATCCAAGATGCTATGTTCTAAAGACGAAATCAAATGCAAGAAAATCTGAGGAATAATGAGAAAACAGCCCCAATTCTCTACAGTTCAAATGGATACAGTATAACATCACTGCATTTTCTCTGACCTGGAGAAAATGCAACTTATCAAAGCTCATAAAGATTAGATAACATGGTGCTGACAGGACCCAGATTCAATCTAAGAAAACTTGAACATAAAATTCTTCACGAGAAAATTCTTCATGAAACTGTAAATCAAATAATCTGTCTAAGGGCATCTCCACCCCAAGACGGAGAACCACCAAATTGGAGTTTTGTGAGGTCAAATAGTTGCACCCATAACCTAAAAACGGGGAAACTTTATAAAATTTTAGAAGTTTTGGTGCATGGCACACCAAAAGCTCCTTGGATGGGGGGAGTGCGCCATTTTTTGATGTTGGTGACACACCCATACCCTCGCAACACGTGGCGCCATGTCATTGATGTCGACACATGGCACCGTGTCATTGGTGGCGGGAGGTAAAAGGTCAAAGCATTTTTTTGGGTAAAATTTTTTGGAGCTTGGGGTGGAGCCAAGCAAGCACCAAACCCTCAACCACTCCTGGCGTGAAATTTTTTTTCCGTCCTAGCGTGGAAAATTCCACGCCAGGAGTGGAGATGCTCTAAGGGAATAACTCAAGCTAAATACCAAGTTACAGAGTGGGCAACTACAGAGGCACCTATAGCTAAAAGATTGAAATTGAGACTTCCACCACATGAGAACCAAACTGTGTAGCCCTAGAAAATTGTTACAATACGCGTTTGTGTGTATCTGCATACTAAATTTAAGGCATCTTAAACACATCTTGAAGGTACTTCATGGTGAGGCTAACATCACCTCAAAGTCAGAAGCAGGATCAGAAGCTGGATACGTCCGGCCTGCCGTTACACAGCTAATAAGAATCACACTTCTGCGACCTCGATGCAGATCTCCTCAGCTCGTCCAGGTTGCAAGGATCATGAAACCTGCACACATATGGCACAGACAGCAACAAAAAGGTACAATCCAAGAGATTGCAGTAACAGCAAAGAAGCTGCAAAAAGGATGCTGAAAAAGAATTTACCTTCACTTACCTTAAATACGAATACCGCACATTAAGGTTGATGAAGGTCACACAGAGCACCAGTTCATCTCCCACTCCCCACACGACGGATTTCAACAGCGCACATATGACCAGGTGAAGGGAAGGACCGAGCTGCTTCAAAAGCAATAAGATGAGAAGCTCCATGTCAACCTCGGACAAACCCAACGCTGATCGGGACATGTCGAATGTGCACAACAGAGCGGCTACTTCTTGAGGCAGATCTTTGAAGTCATTCACGGATCAACTGAACCAAGGAACGGGTAGGAACGGAAAAGAAGCCAGATCTGGACTGAACGTGTCGCAAAGCAAGCAAGAGAGCAGCCCGTTTATGAAAGCAGGTCTTTGAGTTCTTGGTTAATTACGCAGCACAGGGTACACCTTCATTCATGGATCAACTGACGGGAGACCAGTCACGCCGGATCAGTGAAAGCGTAGGAACTGCGCTTGTGACAGGTGCAGACTTGTCGCAAGTGTGGGTCCAACATCCAAACGGAACGGACAGTCACTCTCAAATGATGACACCTTCTACACCAGCCCCGTCATTTCTCCGCGATACAACCTCCAGAAGGAATGTCCCAACACGGATGCCCCAGACAATAATGCCAACATCACTAACCCCGCATCAAAAAAATGGTGAAACTCCTTCAGGAATAGATGCTACAAAGGGTGACCCAGTGTGTTGCATCCCCTGTAGGCTCCAACCAACCCGCCACAACCTCAGTAAACAGAACAAAGAACTAAAAGATGATTCATGTAAAGGGACATGTAATGCTACATGAGAATAAACTTCATAAGATAACCAAAATGAGCGCCTCTTTGCTTGACTTAACTAAAGACCAAGTGTACAAAGGGGTAAGGAATTACTAACCTTCCCTGCAAACACTCAATCAGAACCAACAATCCACTTCCAAGCGCTAAATGTATACCAGCTCCCGAACAGTACAGAATCCCAATTTTTTCCAGACCTTAGAGAACGACGGAACAGCTGTTCGTTCACCCCCGAAACGTATACCTTCCAGAATCACATAAGAACGCCACAGATGCAGACGAACACAACCCAGCCTCGCCCTTACGTCCTCATGGTCACAATAATGATGATGATGGTGCTGGTCTATCTTTTCCCCCACCACCACATGTGTCCGCCATCCAACTTACACTGCCCAGTGGCCATCAATAGTACGCCCCAAGACCACAGGAAAAGACCAGATAACGAGATGTTGCTGCAGAATCAATAACAGGGAGCTGGGATCAGATGCAGAAGACGGATCACACTGCCAATGAGAACTTGAAACTTTGCGGGATATTGAATAAGAAATCTCAGAAGAACAGGCATCCAGTATCAATCGGCACATGATACATCCGTGCAAAAAGAACGCTGAATGTAACTGATAATTTGTGTTCCGCCATCCGTGACACTACCACAAGCCCCACACATGTCAAACCAACCTCCTCATCACATTTCCGCGTCTGGATTCTCAAACTCGCACCACAACATACAGCATAACTTTCCTCCAAAACTAGCACTCGCAAAAGCAACCCTTCCACCTCTATGTATAGCAGCTGGTTCCAGTCAAAAAACCGAAGGGCTTCATCCCATCATCAAAAGTCCTGGACATGGATGGTACATCATCATTTTCCTTTTCTCAGTAACGATCATCATGGCCTCGGGATCCACCACTGGGCCGGTCATAAGGTCCCGATCGGTCTCGGGTGCTGCCTTCGTAACGTGATGCACCTCCCCCAGCACTGGCATAGCGATCACCACCTGTGTAACGGTCACTGCCTCGGCTGCTGTCCCTGTCACGACTGTACTCAGTAGCACGACCCTCTCTCGCATAAGGCGCTCCGTTCTTACGATCCGGACCCCCCGAGCGGTCCCCGTAACGGTCGCTGCCTCGACCACCACCATAACGGCCACCACCTCCTCCACCTCCACCACTGCCATAACGATCACCTCCACCATATCGATCGCTGAACAGAAACCCCACAGTCAACAACGGGACAACTCTGGCATGTTAGGAAAAGGGGAAAATGCCAACATAAAATGATCTCTGAAGGGTAACACATAAACATGACATAAACAAACAAAAACATTTCAACCCTAGGGATGATCTCAGAAGGGCAACGAATACAAGAAATAGGCAAACAATAATTACAAAGTAAGAGTAATAACGTAGAGATAATCTCTGAATGGTAGCACATACACAAGACCTAAGTAAAATAAACACATTCACGAAAAGATGACACGTACACCGGACAAAACAAAACAAAACATTTCAACGTAAAGATGATATCAGAAGGGTAACACATACAGAAGACATGTGAAGAGACTGTGGAGAATCTGCACTGCCACGTGAGGTATTTACTAAAGATCATACTACTAACCTTCCACTGTCGTAACGATCACGGCCAGAGTAGCGGCCACCGCCGCCGCGGTCACCCCCACCGGTGGGACACTCGCGAGCCCAGTGACCGGGCAGTCCGCACTTGAAGCAGTCGCCTCCACCGCCACCGCCGCCGCCTCCGCCGCGACCACCACCACCACCACCACCACCTCCGCCACCGTAGCCACGGTCACCTCCGCCGTCTCTGCCTTTAGGTTTCGCACGGTTCACAGTGATGGGACGGCCATCAAGCTCCTTCCCGTGCAAGCGCTCAATCGCCTCGTCCATGGAGCGCTCGTCGCCGAAGTTGACAAACCCGAAGCCTCGAGAGTGGCCTGTTTCTTTATCCACAATGACCTGCACACAACCACATCGAGTGTCACATCGCACAATAAAGGACGAAATGGCAACCCCCACATCAGCCATCATCACGTACCTTGGCCTCCAGCACATTGCCGAAGTGCCGAAATTCATCCTCCAATCCCTTATCCGTGGTGTTCCACGACAAGCCTCCAACGAAGCACCGAAATTCCTCCGCCTCAGCCATAACCGTTCACTGCAAAAACCACCAAAACATCAAGGCTCGCCAACAACCAAGCACCCTTGCTCTCCCCACCAACACGAAAAGAAACACCGCCGAAACAAAACGATAACCTCGTCCTAACGGTCACCCTAAGACCTAGAAACCCCTCCACCTACCCCGCAAACATCACAGAACCCCCAAACATAATCCTCACCACATCAAAACCAAAACGATGAGGATCGTAAAGATCCGCCGCCATCACACACCCCTAACATACCCTCGACAATCTTGAAAGCATAACCCACACTCCAAAGAGTGGCATCGACGGCATGAGAGGAGGGCATACCAGGGGCGGAGACGAAGTGATCGAATGAAGGAGGAACCGCTCTCGAGCAGCAGTTAAGAATGAGGAGAATGGCGAGAGAGAGTAGGGTGAGAAAGAGAGCGCGGTCTCGGAGGTATGGTAGATGAGTTGGTCTTGCTCCTCCGTCGTTGTCGCCGCCGTCGTCGTCGTCGTCGTGGTCGCCGTGTGCACCTCGCGAGGGAGGTGTGCGAGAGTGCGGGAGAGAGACACACAAGTGAAGACACAAAAGTGAAGAGCGGGCGCGGGCGCCTTGAGTAGCAACCTCTCACTTTGCCAGGGCGTCAGAAGCCATGGATGAATGTGGGTGGATGAGGAAAGGAGTGAGGATGAACGTAGATGGATGAGAGAAGGTGAGAGAGCGGATCCCAAAATCAATTTCTGAAAATTAGTAGAAATGCTACAACCTACACTTCAAGCATATAATATGTGGAGATACCTAGACCACACCTTGCAATATCCGTGATATACCTAATGGTACCTATGATATACCTCTATGATATCCATGGATATCATTTCAAAAGGTGGCTAAATATTTATTATTGGTCAGCATTATGGCTGAATTTCATTAATTTTTTCAAATTTTAACTAGCAATTGGCGCTTGCTTTGCAAAGCACTAGTCCAACCATTTTAATGTTGTTTTTATATTACAAACTATAAATACAAAAAGATAACATGATTCACTGCACGGTTGAGTGCACAATTAATTGTGTGGTTGACTGTAGCATTTCTGTAGTTCATTGCACGGTTGATTGCCTGGTTAACGGAGCAAATTATGTTTTTAGTAGTATAATAATAGTGTATTATTGGTAGCCGGATGTTTCTTGAAGCTTTTCAGCCAATTTTAGCGAGTTTAGAAATCGTTGGATGCCACAGACCACTCTTTCTTTTTCTTTCTTTCATTGCTTTTGGTTTTCTTCTTTCCTTTCCTTTTCTTTTCCTTCTAGACTACATTTTTTTCTAGTGTTGTATGTTAGGATTGGATTTAACAATGTTGAAGCACCGTTTATTTTGGGTAGATTGTGAATTATATAATGTTCCAGCTATTTCAGTTTTACCAAGAAATCATTATATCAGGCCACCAATACTTTATCAAATATTTCCAATCAATATACCCTTTTTATGCCATTAATTTTGATTTTAATTAAGCTATTAATATTCCATGAACTAGAATAT
Organism: Bryoerythrophyllum caledonicum; assembly: GCA_963971425.1. NCBI lineage: Eukaryota > Viridiplantae > Streptophyta > Bryopsida > Pottiales > Pottiaceae > Bryoerythrophyllum > Bryoerythrophyllum caledonicum. Next base: position 2,508,334 of record OZ020524.1, read on the forward strand.
CATCTTGAAAATAGTAAGCTATAGAAATCCTTGACTATTTGTAGCCTTCAATGTTTGAAAAAATAGCTAAAATCATAGAATTTGTACCTCAAATGGTTTCAATTATACAAGGAAATATATTACCTATAACTACATAATGATACATTATGAAATGATTTGAATTAGGATCGGATGTGATCAAACTTAATGTGATAAAGTGAATATGAAAGAAGCATTTGGAATTAGACCTCAATGATGCTACTTAGACTCCTTGTAGGCCTTAAAAGCTTAAGAGTTGCTCGTAGTTGTCACTACATTGTCAACAATGGAGGTAGATTAAGAAGGGGAAGTAAAAGGGGAGAAAGTGGAGAGAGGTGAAAAGAACTTAAGGCAAGACTGCCATGTGTCCCATATATGTTGGCAAAAGTTGTTACCAAATGGTATTAGAAGTAAAGACCTTCAAATCAAACAACATCTCATTCCAAACATTGTACGTAATACCTTGCGTGTTTCATATCTTGTGCAACCATTTCTCTACTTCTATTGAATGCACAAGGAATCCATCGTAGTTAACAATGAGCACTTGTCAACAACAACATGAAACTAGTCTGAGTGCCCGAGTGATATTGAGGCGCTCATGTGGTAAAAGACGCCAAAGAAACAAAGTTGGAAACTTATGAAGGCTGTCTGTCTGTGATGAGAATCTACATTCATTTGCGGGCCGAGGAGGAAGAGGAGCCGTCCACCATGTCACTCAAGGGCCGTCCCTGCGTCTCCACCGGGAAGAACATGACCGCCACCGCAGCCGTCACGGCCACCGCGGAGAACATCGACACGGCCAACCCCTGCTGACAACTCCTCACCAGGTCTACTGCCACCAAGGGGCACACCAGGCCGCCAACTCTTGCCATGGCGTTGGCAATGCCCAGCCCTGTCGACCGCCTGGTTGTTGGATACACCTGCATCAAGGAAAAATGAGCACACTTCATAACTTGGTAGAGTAACTCTTTCTGTTAAGTGTGCTCTAATGAGAATGAACCATCTCCAATACAGAGGCTAAGAAATGAATGAACTATCTTCAGGCAAAGAGAGATTGCAGAACTCACAATTTTAGAATATCCCCTACCGTTACCACTATTTTAGTAATCATCCATTCTACAATCAAATATAAGGTAACTAGATTAGGAACTAAGGAGTTAGACACAAGTATGGTAGCAACAGTATAGGTCCCTGAAGGGAGTACTATACTCTACGAACACTGCTAGAAAGATGGTCTGAGTAGTCCACCGAGTATACCGAGATTGCCAGTGTTTGATCTACTCAGACCATTTGTCTAGAACTGGAGTTTTACAGAGACGACTACTACTTGTCCGAAAGTCAAACAGCAAGGATCACATAAGCAACTTTCATGTAATGTGGGCATACCTCTGGCGCATAGATGTAGAGGACAGTGAAGGCGCCCATGATGCAAGCGCGGGCGCCGAACAGGAGAAACGTCGTACGATCTGAGGGCTGAACGTGCACCAGTGGCACAAGAAAAGCACCGCACAGGGCGAATAACGTTGCCATGGAGCGCTTCCTTCCCCACCGATCAACAATGTATGCTGCCACCGCCAGCCCTGGCACTTCTGTCACATCAAACAACAAACACTGTCAGAACACAAGGGAGGTTGACAAAACCTGGATATGAACCTGGATATGTGTCATATGCATGGATAGTGTAGTTGGTTCTCTCTTTGCTTAGGGGAGAGCAGATTAGGAATGAGAGAACATGAAGAGAATTCATGAACAATGAAGACTAGTTATGCAAGAATGCTATATTATATTGGATTACCAATGCTGCTTGACACAAATGATCTTTGATTGTCTTCAAAAAGTATTCGATCCTGAAAACTCAACTATGAAACTTTGGTAATGAAAAGGAATGAAGCTACCTCCAATGCTGGAGACGAAGACGTTCTGGTAGAGCTGGTTGCTGTCGGACGCTGCAGAGACAAGATTAGCAGCAGCCTCGGGCCTGCAATTGGGATCTCCACCGCTTAATTGGGAAGTCAGCAACACAAGCCCGTAGTACGTAAATGCATTGGCGAAGAAAACAGACCAAAGGAGGAGTGTGGAGGAGAGCAGTGGTGGCGACAGGAGGGAGGTGAAATTGGAAAATACATGATCTAGACCCGAGCCTGCAACAACAGTCATCTTCTCCGTCTCCTCCGCAACAACCATTTTTCCATTAGAGTGTTGTTCCAAGAGACGGACTTCGTCAGCAGGAGCTCCCATTTCCACAGAAGAAGGTGATCCCTGGTCTGCTGCAAGCAGTGGCTGCGTTTGCACAGCTAATCTTCCTTGTGGGAGTGGCCTGCCGTTTACCTTGGCCATCTGTTGCAGAATCTTGAAGGCTCCCTCTGTTTCCCCCTTGGCAGCTAAATAGCGAGGACTCTCAGGCACCACGGAATAGAATAAGAGCAAGATGGCGAGTGGCACTGATGACAGACCTAGAAGCCACCTCCACCCCAAACTAGGCATCACCGCCTGTCCCACCACAATTTGTCTTCCCAAATTGAAGATATTTTTAATGATACCATAAGTCTTGACCCTTTTCTTCTTTTTAAATGATTAAATAAGCCTTAAAACAGCTCAAAATGACTATAATCAGCTCCAAGAGGAAAAAGCTGGTTGAGATACGTGGTATAACATGAGCTCTCCTTCGTCATTCTCAAAGGTGGTTAATGACCACGAAGCTCTTCCATTGATACGAATAGTAGTATCATAAATGTAAAGAGAGTTATCTATTTGAAGCTTTACAAATTACTCCCTGACATCAGTTTTCAAGCTGAGATTGTTGCCAATACACACAGAGCTCATTGCAGTAAGACTTGAGCGATATTTGCAAGAGCAAACCTAGATGGTTTTCATAGGAGAGAGAGAGAGAGAGAGAGAGAGAGAGAGAGAGAGAGAGAGAGAGAGAGAGAGAGAGAGAGAGAGAGAGAGAAAGACTTACCCATGCTAATGAAGCTTCGACGATTGAACCCAAGGTCCAGAACAAGGAGATGATGACCATCCACAAGCCTCGGTTGGCAGACGGTACAAACTCGATGAACCAGGCAGACACCACAGGTCCCCCGCCAAGGCCAACGCCCACCAAGCCCCGGAGCAGCATGAGAGTGATGTAATTCGGAGAGAATGCACTCAATAAGCCAGCAACGAACGTCAAAACTGCAGTCGCAAAAAAACCAAACCTGCAAAGAAAGCAAAAACAACAGTCAAGTACGAAACTTTACGCATAACAGAGTCATTTATAAAAGTCGCCTAAAGCTTCAATAAGATAGCCCCTCTCTGCATCAGAGTTGATCTCATGCAAACTCGGAGACGGCGACAACTACTTTGACTTGAGTTCACAGACCACCAAGCTCTTCCACTGATCTAATAGATTGAGGAAAGAGTAGCCAAAAGAGGGGGTTATCTTATAGGAAAATTTGGGTGACTTTAAAACACCTCGAATGACAAGTGATTTTCTACAAAAACTTGAAGGTTACCTTCGGCCTTTGGCATCAGAGAGGACGCCCCAAGAGTAAGCTCCAATCATCATGCCTCCGAAGACCACACTGGCGATCAAGCTTTCTTCACGGCCTGTGAGGCTCCATTCACTTTGCACGGCGGGTCCAACAAAGGAGAGCAGCATCATCTCCATCGCCTCCGCGGTCCATGACATGCCGGCGTACGCCAGCAGCCATCCCTGGTAAGCTCCGAACCCGGCCTGCTGGATGGCTTCCTCCACCGTGAAGGTTTCACTGCCATGCTCTTCCATCTGTGTGCCACTACCAGCGCAAGAATCTATAAAATCAGACGGTTGCAGTTTTCTATCAACCCTAAACTTCCTCCTCACACCCACCATCTACGAGGTAGATGCCTTAGATGCAGGCATTAGCAGGTTCAACCCTAAACTTCAAGTGCCATCATCATCTGTCATGGCAAACACAAACCCTCGGCACTCACCTTGAAATTGCATTTGACAATGGACGCTCGGAACTGCAAGGAGGCCCATGCTTGGACAAAACCTTCCCTAGAGACCTCCAGGTTCCATCAGAATGCAGAAGAGAATGGGTTTTGCGCAGTTTCTGAGAGAAACGTGTAGAAACTCCCCTGCGTGAAAGTAGAAAACTGGAGGAGGACGCGGGGAAAGGCCATTCGGAGAGAGGAATAGAACTGACAGTTCGGTAAGTGGAAGGGCTCATCAACCCACCCTTCATGAGGAGAGCTTGCGTCAATGCCGGGGTGCTTGATCATGGATGGCACTTGCGAGCTCAAAACGTCCTGAAATAAGAGACGTGTCCTTATTCAGCAACTGGAAACAGGAATGAAAGACAAAAAAAAGACATGCAAATCAATCACGCTGTTGACATTGTGGTATTCAAACGAAGAGAGAAGCAAACCTAATGGACATGTTTCTCGAAAGGGTTTACCCATGCATTGGGGATTTCTCAGCCTCGCCATCAATTTGCATGCTGAATGCAATGCGAAGTACACTCAACTCTCCAAATTCCTCGACTCACTCACAAATCCAAAACACAAGTGTGAAACATCTGTACCACAAACCACATCCCATCACCTAAGCTCCGCTTGAATTCCACATCCCGAGCAAACGTCAACCACAAACCTCCATCATCAATACAGCCCAATTGCAGGAAATGACCTCAAACTCACATCAACATGGGTGGCAGAAGGGTGATATGCATTATACCGAGATTCTCTGGGGCGCCAGCACGCCATGCCAGGAGATGAACTACAGTACTTGATTGGCAGGCAATTCCATCAAAGTTTGAACTTGGTCACCATCGGCAATTCTATCTGTACAGTAGGTTGCTCCCTCTGGACTGATGACAAACTTGGTCAGTCCATCAAGTGCAAATTACGCGGCGACGAGTCTGTTGCATGAGGAAAGTCAGTGGTGCCCACTGCCATGCGTTGTTAGGCTGCTTTGCATCCGAGAGCGCACGCGGAGGCTGCATTGATGTTGCATCCGCATAGCAGATGGCGGTGCGTGATGGAGGCCTCTCACTGCAGGGCGATGGCGACGGCGATGAGGAGGAGGTGAAGGAGGAGGAGGAGGAGGAGAAGGAGGGAGGAGGAGGAGGAGGTGGAGGAGGAGGAGGTGGAGGAGGAGGAGGTGGAGGAGGAGGAGGTGGAGGAGGAGGAGGTGGAGGAGGAGGAGGAGGAGGAGGAGGTGATTGTGGGGACTTTTGCAGGAGTGGCGAGGCTCTTTCACAAAGTTCCCAGCTTTGGATGTTGATAGGTTTGAGGTTGGAAATTAGGGGCAGTGTTCAAAGCACACTTGGGGGACACTGGAAGAGACACTTGTGGCCATGAGCATTGTGGAGGGCGCTCCATGCTTTTAGTGGCTTGAATATGGTTCTCAAAAAGAAGAAGAAAAAGAAAGAAAAGTCGAGTTAGATTGAAGCCCGCCATAAGTGACAAGTTAAGCAATGTGCATGTAAGGAAGAGGAAAGAGAAAATAATATTACATTCATTTTCTGTAAGAGGCAATAGGATTACAATTTCAACCCAAGTGATTTCATATTCTTCCAATGAAATGTGAATTATTTATGAATTTTCGAAGTGTGCTGCCATGTTTAGTCTGTACTATATAGCTACCAATAGGTACACCTCATAAGTAGGGGCCAAAGTAAGGGGTCATGACGAATAGCCAACCTTCATTTGCAGTTGAATGGGTGGTAATGGGATGAAAGTGGGTTGGATATACCCCAATTTTAAAAGTGTTGGTTATTGGTTTTGGTTGGTTACCAAGGGTTCTACTGTGGAGGTGTTTGAAGTACCCTTGGGAGTCATGGGAGACACTTGTCGCCATGTGGAGGGCGCTCCATGTTTTTAATGGCTTTGAAAGAAGTCAAGTATGGTTTTAAAAAGAAAATAAAATAAAAATAAGAAATCAAGTAGTTCAAACTCATTTTAAGACCTCCATAATGAGTGCGTTGCGACTTGTTTATTGGAGATCATAGGTTTTTAAGTTGTTTCCTAGTTGTTACATCTTTATTTAGTCTTCAAGTGGGCCATAGAATCCACTTGGCAACAAATGCATCTTAGGAAGAGTTAAACTCTCGGATACAAAACCTATGGCTATAAATTTATAATGGTCGTAGGAATTGTTATGTTTGTTCAATTTCACAATTAACCTTACAAAATTAATTATTCATATTTTTTCCTTAATGAAGCTTTAGATTTTCTATGTGTAGAATTTTATTTTTATTTTTTTGCAAAGAAAGCAAAGTTACAAAATTTTGTTGAAGGAAAATCTAAGAAAATTTATATGAATAAGAAACATAAAAATATTAATAGTAAGGGTATCTAGAAATTTTTATTTGGAGTCATACGTTGACTTTATAGACTCATTTTATAAACAAAGCTTAAATGCATCCAATATAATCTTCACATTTATACATAATTTTGGTTAAAAAGTAAAAAGGTTTGAGATTCATTGTATGCCGATCCCTTTTTACTACATAGTTTTCAACTGTGGACCAAATTTAAGTCCAAATCTATTCTATAAGGCTTGAAATGAAGTACAAGTAAAGAAGATGCACAACTACACACAATACTTGATGAAAATGTAGTTGTTTTGTCTATTGGGGACATTTCTATTTGTACATCGACCAATTTTTTATTGTCTCAATGCTTGAGAGTTAAATCACAAGCAACATCTTGATTTTTGGTTGGTTGCTCGATGGTTGTTTGTTGTAGCAATCCTCTCAAAGCACCTCGACATGTGCTTTGAATATTCCTATGCAAAGCCAATCTATAATAAAGCTTATGGTTTCTATCCATGAGCTTATGATCTATTGTAATGGCATCCAACATTTCAACCTTCAATTACAATTCATACTATTGCCATCCATTTACTACAATCAACAATCTTTGTAGCACTATAAGTACCTTTAATTTATTAGAGTTTTCTAGAAAGTACTTCTTGAAGAGGAAAAATAGGAAAAAATGAAGGTGAAATTTAAATATAAAAAGAAAAAGAGCATGAGAAATAATATTCTCATCTATGTTGCACCGTTAAAATGCATGGCAATGAATGCTTTTGGGCCCTACCTATTATAAGCTAAATCTCCCCATAGTACCTCAAGTTATCAAAAAATTCATAGATGGTTCACCAACACCTTTCCCAACTCTATGTACTCCCTGTTACCAACATAAGACATACTAAGGGGTGACATATAGATTCACTTGTAAGAAAAACTCTATTGGCTCTAAGATATAGGGGAAGGATCTATTTTCTCTTATTAGTGGTGAATATTCACGAGGTCTATTTTGAGGAAAAAAGTATTGGTTTTTAGATAGAAAAAATACTGCTTAAGCAAGTTATTAATCAATGGTAGTTATTTTAAACTAAACCTACCATAACCATAATTATGTTTCTCAAAAAAAGCTTTGTAATTGGTTGTTAGTTCAAATAGCACATATTCATACATGATGATCTTCTTCCACTTAAAATTGTGAGATCATATTCGATACTATTGAAAGGTATATGCATGTTGTTTCATAACTTTTTACTACCTCGATTGAAAGATTACATCATTTCAAGCAAGATCATCATGTTTTTGCAGCCTAATTTTATAGAATCAACCACTATATTATCTTCACAAAATTAAAAAAATTTACTATGTGAAGTTGCCACTCTTCACCATCACAATCCATACAATGTCACGTACTTGTTTACAGAATTTTAGATGCAATAAAATGTATGTACAATATTAACAACAATCTTGTAGAAAAAGATGGTCCAAAATTAAACCAAAGCATATACTTTTAATATGAACTCAATTCTTCATTAAATCCTAATATAAATGGTAAATATAAAGATTATCTTTCCTTTTAGAGGTTGGGTAGACAATTAAAATAAAGCTTGTTTCTAGAAATGTTGTTTTTAATTTCTTAGTGTTTAAAATGTGGAAGGTGGAAAGATCTTTTTGCTCAATGTCTCAAAACGTTGACTTTGCTTTAAATTTTGAGCCTTTTCTATAAGAATATTTTTTCTACCTTCTCCAAAAGTTGCACTTTATATAAGGCTTTTGGAATATAGACTTGCAATGATGCAAGAGTTGATCATTATACGATATTAAGTATAAATATCCATCATTCTCGATGGGCCAAAGCCAGGCACTCTTGGCGCAATACCATGTCCACACATATTATCATGTCCCGATTTTGATGCGGTTTGAGATTTCATATTACTGATTTAATTTGATGAATTCCAACACGGAACAGTCCATGATCGCTGGACAATTTTTTAAAAATATATATATAGAGATACTTAGAAGCATATTGTGAACAATATATGTTTTATATTTTTGTGATTCTTTTGAGAAATTAAAGAAAACCATTTTGTTGGTGGTGGTTATAAAGGATATGAAACATTTTTGCATGCCAAACACTCTATTCTTGTAAGATTTATTATGTCTAGTGTATATGGTCTGCATATTTATTTTACAAATTTGATTGTAATATAGATTTGAATTAAGTAAGTTTAGGATATGAAAAGGAATTGAATTCGTACACTAACCAATAATGACTTGTGTTACAACGCAGTCAAAATTATGGATGTAATGGAAATATCAAAATTTGTATTATAATTTGATTGTTTAAGATATGATGCTAGTAATAACCTTCATAACCTTGATTTTGTGGATAAAATCCCAAGTTCAAAGTGTACAATTATCATCAATATTATATCTAAAATTTATAAACATATATTTTCTTTGGTTTAGAGATCAAAGTATATGCATAATAGTTTTTTTGATTTTTTTTTAATTATTAATTTGATAAAATCTCCTTGACAATGAGTCACTTTTTAACATGTCTTAATCATTAACAATATTTCTTAAAGATATAGAATGATTAGTTTCATTATACATATATTTCAATATTCATTGGTGAGACTTTTGGACTCAATATTTTATTCATTTAGTAAAGAATAAAATATATAACACTACTTAAAATATAGTTAAAATAATGCAAATGTTGATATAGCATCTCTGACACTTAATGATTTATTCCTTTTTTATTTTTTCCAACTTCATAAAGACTCAAGTTTTATAATAAAGAAAATTAAGGCTCACACAAATAATGGTTAGGATATTGTTAACTCCAAAAATCCTTGACAATTTCACATCAAAACATTTCAAAACTGAAGATTCTAGTGCAATGGGTAAGGGAGGAATCAAAAACTTTCATTTCCGGCTTAAACCGTAGGATCTCAATCAAGACTTACTAAATAACATCTTTGTATGATTTGATAACTTATTACCGCATAGTTTTAGAAAGATCGTAGTGTTTGAATTAGAGAAAATAGTTTATTTTCATCCTTGCGTTATTGTCATGTTCTAGGTCTAAATTTATTACACAAGGTCTAAATGCACTACCATCATGTAAAGCCTATTATTAATCCCTTCTACACCAATTTTTTGAGGTAGAGAAGGGGTGTATCATATTTTTAAGTAGTGGAAGTTCAAAATTGCCAATTCACGTTTAACTTTTTTGTGAACTTAATATGTTGTAGAATGATAATTGGAACGGTCACTAGGAAGTTTTACACCACATATTGCTGTGAAAAAATAAAAAGTAAAGAATATTAAGATTTCTAAGTGTTATGTGGAAAATTAGGAGTATTTTTTAGTACTTTCACCAACAGCATGTGACAATGTGTGAATTTTTTTTACTTAAGTTGATATACTATTTTTTGCTAAAGAAAAGGACTATTTGCTAACAATATGAAAGGAAATAATATTACTTGCTAGTATTGAAACTCTCACATCTAATAAAGTGTTCTAGCAAAAGTTCTTGGAGCTACCTAACATGTCCGCTCTCAAGAGTTTTTTCTTTGAAATGACATAACTTATTTTATATAGGTCCAATGAGAATAAAAACTACATCCTACGTATCTCTTGTCTTCTTGCATCTTTGAACAAATTTTAAAAACTGTAATTTTAACTTGCAATTGGAACGTGCTTGAAACTTGCAAAAGCCCACCTCATGACTTTTGTCATTTAGGAATAAGTCTGCACTCTAATAACAATTTTACAGAATTTCTAATTTGAATTTTATATCTAATTTTAGGAAATGACAATTTTAGATAATTTTTTTTGTAGATTATTCGAATTTTTATTTTAATTCTACGGGATGTATTGTAATCCAACCCATCACCGCCATCTTCCTATTATTGATACTCTATTTCGGTTCCTATTTCCACCCCATTTTTGCCCACTCACTCTTTCTCAGCACCAAATTAAGGCTTGCTTTTAGGCAAGACCCCTAACTTTTGGTCGGTGCTATTGGGGGTTACCTAAAGGCACTATGGCTAAACACAATAGACCACTTTGAAAATTCATCACTAGTTAAGATTTCATCAAATAAATATCAAATCACTTGATTTGAAATTGTAACTCTATTGGCTATCACTAAAAATTTGGCAAGAAGAAATTTTGAATGTGCTATACATTGAGGTAAAGAACAATGAATATCAAACTAAGTTAGGGGGTTGGAGTAACCTTAATTTATATGTACACATGTGACTTTTTCCCAAATCCAAAAAATATTCTAAAGTTGACAAATAATGTTAGATATACATTTAATGTAAACAATGGTTATCATATAGTGTTGCCAACACCAAATGCTATAGTCAGTGTAATATAGAACAAGTGATTGTAAATTTCAATCCTTAGTGATTTTAAGATTTTAATATTTTAGCTCCTATCAATCATTTAACAAAAACCCTGTAACACCTAAGTGGACCATGAGAGCTTAGAACACCATATTCATTGAAAGTGCACATAGATAGGTACACTTTATTTTGGATCAAAACTACGATCACAAATAATGAGTAGATTTCTACATATAAGTTCCTAATTGTATTGCTATTAAATTGGGAACACTATTAGTTCAATAAGTTTATAACAAATTCTACAACTAAAAGTTGAGAGGTAAGAAGTGGAAGGGGTCTGGCTTAAGCCTGACCCTACCTTTGAAAATTGCACTCTCATACTCTTTAACTCCAATTCTATAAGTTCATAACTAATTCTATATATCAAAGTTTAAATGTTAGAAGTCGAGGAGACCTGGCTTAAGCCCGACCTCTCCATTTCAAAGTTGGATTCTTTAACTTTTCTAAGCAAAAATTTAGGTCCAGTAGTGAAAAAGGGTTAGACCTAAGCTCCAACAAATCTCCTTTCTTGGTTTACTGGATCAAAGTTTAACCATGATCTCAAGAAAGGGTTTAACAACCTCAAATGGATAAATTTGAAGTTTTTCAAATCCTCAAAAGTTGACAAAATCCTTTAAAATTCTTGATGGATTATACAACAAAATGTTCTTTTAAGCACATTAAATCTCAACCCTCCATAATTAGAAAGCATAATTCTTGCCACAAAAATGATCCAAGATCACTACTTCAACTAATCAAGCTATCTCTTAATTTATGAAGAAAGAATTCAAAAATACAAATGATGGAAGAATGCAAGAAATTGTACCATTACATACACGCAAATATGAAAAACAAGAGTTCTCCTCTCAAAATGCCAAGTCAAGCGAGCTCTCTAACCCAAGTCCTTCCAATTTCCAATTTCGAGGTCAATCACGGTGGGTTTGCCTTAATGCCCGAAGTCAACTATAACCTTGGGTTGTTTGCACACATTTAAATCTAGATCTAGATCTTGCCCTCAACTCTCGTTAGATCCAAAAACTTGCACAATCAAACCCTAATCTACTTTCTCTTCTACTTTCTCTCAATATGGAGATTAGATCTCGTGCTAGTAAGAAGGGTTTGGAATTGCATCTAAGGCGGACATGAGGTAAGAGCAAAGAGAGGTCTTGAAGCTCGTAAAACTAGCTTGTGAACGTAGTGAAGAAGGCTTGTATGTGAGGCTACATGTGAAGATGGTGAAGTTGCTTGAACAAAGTGAAGAGAGTGGAAACATGATGCATAGTAAGAAAGGAGGTTATGGTGGAATATGTCAGAAGATATGAAGTAAGTTTGTGAAGTGAGGAGGTTATCAATCTTGTGAAGAAGTTTAGGATTTGTAAAATATGTCTTTTCACACAAGTTTGGCTCATCTAGTTTACAAGTCGTTCAACAAGGGCATTATACCATTATAGAATACATCACTTTAGTGTTGAGTTTTTTTATCTCCCATGTCAATGAATGTGTAATGGCTTTAATAGAACTTAAGCCCAAATGCACATATTATGGAATTCAATGATTTATTATGAAATGATAGAATTGGTATTAAGGGGTAAGAGAGTGCAAATTTAAAATGGGTGGAGGTCGGGCTTAAGCTTCACACCTACCAGACCACACCTACAGACAAAGAGTGTAGAATTTGTTATGAAATTATAGAATTGGAGTTGAAGAGTTCAAAAGTGCAATTTTGAATGGGGAACAGGGTCAGGCTTAAGCCAGACCCTCTACTTCTAACCTTTCAACTTTTAGTCCTAGAACTTGTTATGAACTTATAGAATTGGAGTTAAAGACTGAGATAGTGCAATTTTGAAAGGGGGTCGGGCTTAAGCTTAACCCCGTCTACACACATCTAAATTTAAAATTTAAAATTTAGTTTTAAATTGTCAATGTTTTTGTCAAGCCTATATGATTTAATAGGGATTGTCAAGTTTGTGTTGTGAGTTAGAGGGGGGTAGTCAAGCTTCAGCCTTACCTCCTACCTCTAAATTTTATATTTTGAATTAGGTGAATTATTATGAAACTTTCAAGTTTTGCGACGGTGAATCAAAAAGTTCATTTTTTAAGGGTGGGGTTGGGCTTAAGCCTAACTCCCTCTACACACCTCTAACTTTTATATGTTGAGTTGGAGAATTTATTGTGGAATTGTCAAATTTTATGTTGTAAAGTTAAAAAGGGAAATTTTGAAGGGGCTTGGACTTAAGCGTAACTCTCCCTTACACCCATACATTTTATATTTTGAATTAGAAAACTTAATATGAAGTTGTCAAATTTTGGGTAGGTGAATTAGAAAGTACAATTTTGAAGGGGTGTTGGGCTTAAGTCAACTTCCCACTTTCAAACTTTATATTTTGAGGTAGAGAATTTATCATAAGATTTTCAACTTTTGTATTGTATACAACCAAAATCTTATATTATGAATCCATTTCAAACATTCAAAATTTTCACAGTGTGCACTTTTTATGTTCCATGTGCACTTTTCATGAATATGGTGTATTAAGAGAAACTACGAGTATAATAGATTAGGCAAAAAATCATCGACACGATGGATACATTTCAGCACAACCCCACTTCACGGAAATCACCGTAGTTTGCTAATGCCTGCATGGATTAAAGATTGGAGATTGGAGAAATCAGCTTCAATGCTGAAGAGGAGCATTAAATGCATTCAGAGGATGTGAGAGACCAAATGGCCAATTGTGGAAAGAGCCACAAGAGAAAAAAAACACCAAATTCGACCCTGCCAGGGCCTTATAGGCATTAATCGTTCAAGGCCGATGAGGTATTATGGCCAGAGAGGATCTATGTTCTACATCACCCAGACTAGCCCATACGCACTAAACAATGTGTACATTTCAACACGGTAATCTACAATTCCACTTCACAGAAATCACACTAGCTCACCAATGTTTGCATCGATTGTTGTGGCAATCTTCTCAATAGATGCCCATTTACCTCTCAATCATGGTGTATTTTTCCTTTGAGGTGGCTTGTAGCGCTTGCTACAAAGGTTTTTGTGCCAATACGACCCATATATGGTCACAAGGCCTTAACCCTAGAATGTCCGAGGAGCCAGAAATTGGCTTCTTGAATGACATTTCAAGGATGATAATCAATGTGAATGATCTTTTTCATCCAATTTTTTTTTCAAGAGTTCATTGAATGAGTAAGTGATAGATGATGATGAAACTTGCCTCATTGAGGTAGTCATATTTTATTGAGAGAAGAAAATCTTTGTGACATGGATCTCAATGTAGTGCATTTTCGGAAACTTCTAGCTTTTTCTCTAAATCTGAATTTGAGTCATTAATATTATATTTAAATTTAAGCCCAACTCTTGAAACAAAGCTTATAAAGTCTAGTTTCCATTCCAATTTGTAACTTTGAAAAATACATAAATTTGAATAAGTTATTGCAGTTTGAACTTTGGGCCTATAGCCATGGTTGACCAATTTTCTAATTTTAGCTTAACACAAAAGTTTCATCTACACCCTAGATTTTGGCATTGAAATGTACACCTCGGGTGAAATTTCTGAGCATACAGTGTATATGATATGAATTTCCTTCCCTTTTTCTTTGGAAAATCACCATAATTATAACTTTGACCAAAATATCTGCAATTTTTGTAATATGAGCAAGACATGTGATCTCATCTGTGGAAAAAATCAAAATCAAAATTCTACCTGCACTGAATGAAGAAATAGAGCACACAATGTAATGGAAATTGGGATTGATGCCACTGTCATAAAGGGATTAAAGGATTAATTATTTGGTTGGGTGATGCCAAAGTTGAGGTTCACTTGGATCTCTTTATTGACCTTGGTCGAGCGTTGCACCAAACCTCAGCCTCGGGTGGGTCCATTTTTCTGGCCCTGCCCGTTTTAGGGTACTAGAGGCTTTTTTTGGTTTTTTTTTTCAAAATTGGTGCCTGCGGCCCCATATAACCCTTTCAAGCCCCCCATTGGTTATAATAGGGCCCCCCTCCAACATAAAAATAGGGGCCGGTTTTGTCCCTACCCTCCCCCACCCTTCCAAGCCTGAGGCTGGGTGCAACGCTCGACCGGGGTATTTAGGCAAATCCGGTTCACTTTGGGAGTCAATAAGGGCCGCTTTACACTATGGTGGAGAAGTTCACCGGTCAAGAATTCAAGGGAAATGGAGCAATATGATTGGAGAAAAAATTGTTCTTCACCGGATTGGGTTTACACTACGGCCAAGACTTGACCGGTGGAGAACTTCAAGCATGGATGAAAAAATGACATGGCCGCCCATGTGGCAAAACTTTTTTGAAGAGTTCTTCTCCGGTGGGCTCGTTTCTTGTCCGGCCTCATACCCCCGGACAAGAAACCAACCCACCGGAGAAGAGCAACTTCTTCATGCATTACTTTATTCTTTTTTTGTCTTGTCCAACATCCACCGCTCGCCTCAAATAACCATGTCTTGGCCGAGACTTCTTGACCGGCCGGTGGAGTTCTCCACCATAGTGTAAAACCCCCCTAAATCTAGGTACCTCACCCAAGAAACATGTGTGATGAGTGCCTACAGGCTAGAACTCTCGTGCCATGGATGTCAGGACTACCAAGTGGGTGCCACCTCTTCATACAACATTCATGAAACTGCAGGATATTGCCTCAAACCTGATCCATCAAATCTATTGTTGTCATATAGAATCATATTGACACAAGGGTTCTTGGGTTCAATGTTCTCCATGAAAAAATCAATATCGTTTTATCATGTGAACTTGATTTTGGGTACATCATTGCCATACAATATGACGCTTTTGTAGTGAACTCAAAAGGTGTTGAGACGATATTGTTTTTATAAAAATACCAAAGTATGCCATTTGTATAAATCTAGTCCATATCACAACTATGTTGTTTGGGAGTTTCCTGATGTGGCATTCAAAAATCTGTAAGATAATCCTGACTAATTCCCCAAGCTCACATATTTGCATAATCAGTTGCAACTCAATAAGCTTGATGCAACTAAATCACTCAAGCTTGACTCATTACAAGAATAAAAGGAGAGATATTATTCGTAATACTGGGATTGATTTCATGTGGCATCGGGCGTCTAGAGTTTCGCAAGACTGATCAGAACCTCGTTCTAGCAGGTATAATTTTTCGGCATATGCTACATTATCTGCCAGGCCCTGAACAGTCAGTGATGCTAAGCAAACAACGTCCTCAGTGATCCGTTCATGCACAACCTGAGGGACAAATAATGCCATCCTAGTTCAATGCTAGTAACTGGAGTCTAGCCATGTGAACAAGTGTCAAAAAGGCTAGAGTTCACGTCTGCATGAGGCGAACTTTGGACTTGGTGTGGATGCATGGCGCGCACCGGAATGGGAGCGATCGGGAGGCCAATCATGGCAATTGCTCTCGACACATGGACTCAGATTATTGTAGCAGTGCGCATGCACATCATCTCGTTCGATCATCTTCACAAAAGGAACGGCATGAATGGGCTCTTACTATTGTATATAGCTCCCCCAGCTCCGTGCTCACGACCATCACAGACGACGACTACATCTGATCAGGTACACAATTGTCTTCGAGCTTATCACATCTAGCACCCATCGTCCTCACTATGGCAGCGTCGATGACCACTTTCGCCGGGTCGGCTGTGGCTGCGCCCGCGCACCGCCTCTCATCGACTGCTGCCTTCGGATCCTCAGGAGTGCAGCAGCTGGGGGTTGTGCGACCCAGCGCCAAGGTCGCCAGTCACGGTGTGGCCGTCAGAGCCAGCTCAAACGACGAGGTGAGCGCTGATCATCGTATCTTTTGTGTCCAATCTCCATGCATGTTTAATGTGCATCGATGAATCTCAGTGCACGTGTTCGTGTTCTTTAACCATATCTAGTTCAAGTGTTTTTTGTTCGGGTCTTAGTCGCGCTCTTCGACTACTGCATCTTCGAGTGTTTCTGCCTGTGAATGTGCATCGATCTGAAACACGCGGTTTTTGCCATAGCCTGTGATGAATCGCGGGCATGGACTGATGTGAGACCAAATGTGGTTTGATCGACAGGAGAAGAAACCGCAGATGGTGGTCGCACTGGTGGCAGCGGGCGCGGCGCTAGCCTTGATGGCCACGCCCATCTCCCCTGCGCACGCCGGCCTTTTCGGCGATGGACCCAAGGTGGAGCGCGGCGCGGGCTCGGACTTTCCCAGCAACGAGGGCACGGGGAACAAGGTGGGCGACAACTCCTCCACGCGCGGCGCCGCCGGCACCCCCTTGAACGAGGGCGCGAACAGCAAGGTGGGCGACAACTCCGCCACGCGCGCCTCGTCCGCTACGGGCACGCCCTTGGGCGAGGGCAACTTGGCCGGCTCCGGCGCCGGCGTCGGCCTTGGCGGCGTGGCGGACAAGGCCAAATCCGCTGTAGGGGGTGGGCTCCCTAACCCCTTCAACTTGGGCGCGCCGGACGTCTCTGGCGCCAAGGACGCCGCGTCCAACGTCGCTGGAGTTGTCAAGGACAAGCTCCCCGGCGGCGCCAACTAGAGTTCCGAGTGTTGCGAGATTATGTACATTTGCCGACATGAAATTCGCGGGGAAATCGATGTACATGTGAGCTTGTCCTCCTGCATGACGTTGTGTGAATGTGTTCCGAAGTAAAGTTTAATGTCTATTTTGCATCTCCGAGAGTAAATTGCAACCTATTGTGTGTGCCTGTTGCCTTTGATAAGGTTGCTGAGAACGTGCTTATCTCCACGCCCTCTATCTAAGAGTGCTCACAACTAATTTGTATATGTGTGTAAATGTTTGATGCTGGGCTGATATTGTCCTTGGACTTCAGGATGTTGGATGCACGTGTTCTTTGATGTTTGGTTCCATCTCGCACATCTTGAATACCTTCAAATCAATGTGTGGATGCTGAGAGTATATATTGGTTTCTTTTTCTCTTGTGGTAGAATGTGGGGCTTCCCATCTTTCCACATAGTTTACAACTTTGTGTAGATGTACACATGTGAGATGGTGTCATCCCAGCAGCTGTTCTGCGTGAAGTTCAATTTGTCTATTCCTGAAATCGTAAGTTGTTTACATCTCAACAAATGTGTGGCTGTTGCCATGGATGTGGCTTTTGAGAATATTGCCCTGTGAGTAAATCCTAATAAGATAAACGGAGTGAAGGTTGTAATTATGACATCGCCAGATACTTGTCACCACCACCTAGAAAATTGATCGGCCAAAAGGAAAGAAGTGACGCAAAATAACACTAAATATTGTGTTCCTGAGGCATTCAAGGCTTCTTAGTACAACCCCTGACTGAGTTCTTCAGACCGCTTCGTCGTCTGCGAGGCTTGCCACTCACACGTGTTACTATGAGTCTTTGAAACTACTGTTTTACGACTCATGGAACGTATTGTATCTAGTCAAGGAGATTTGTCAAAGAATTCCAGGTAGAAGAGAAGAATCTGCTTGAGCACCCACTCATAATCTGTCGGTTGGGAAAGAGTGGTCATTCTTCGAAAAAAACAGGTTTTTCAGTGAGTCAAAAGCGAGTGTCGGGTTTGCTACCAGTGGTGGTCTATTCTAGTAGGTCTACCAAGCACATGACGTTTAGATACATTAGAAATGACATTGTCGTGTCCACCAGTGTGCTCGTCAGCTCGTGTTTCACTTACGCAATGTGCTGACCCAGCCATGTTTTCGTAGGAGTTCACGGTTTCTTGCAGTTCCAAAATAGCTGAGGAAATATAGTTCTAGGATAGTACCTGGATATTAGTGGTCGAGTTATTGCTGTCAACATGCAGATTGTGGTGCACTGCGCGTTGGACGACAGCCTGGTTTACGATTCGGATGCAAACCGACGACAATGAATGACCTGAGTAGTGTCCAGTGTCCAGTTCATTGGATTCACGAGCCAATGCCCACATGATGTCGGAAACGAGTCTGCATAATTATATGTTTGATAGAGCTCATCATGGTTGCACTTGCAAGTATTGTAATTCAAGGGACCAAGTTATAATTGCATCCGATCGATGTGCTTGTTACCAAACTTCATCGCTCTGTATGCATGGCTTCCTCCTTTTCCAATCGAACACTCAAACATTGGAAGCTGCTCTCGAAGTTTGTTTCGTTGTGGCCACTCGCTATTATTGTAGAAGGGTCTCTTGAGAACTGTGATGGCACCTCTATGTGGTGGATTATTCTACCGAAATCATGCAGAGAGCAAGAAGCCCCCATTAAGTTCACCGCCCATCCACCGTGATTTACTGATAATTCACCCAGATTTCGTTGTATCACAAGGTGTGACCACAGGTCACGACTGATCAGTGCACATGATTACAGTGGAATTATAAGTACTACGTGCACATATGATATTATTAACACCGGCTCCAGAAGCTGTACATGCATGACTAGGGGATGACATCACCCTGATCCCGGCTAGCTCGGCCTCCTGAGTGAACAAAAATGAGAGTGAAGACAACTGAAGTGAAGCGGAGATGTCGTCTTATCCACTTCATGAGTGCTATGCTTTTGACTGCACCAGAACTAAGCGCTATTTTTGTCAACATCTCCTGAGCTAAGGTTGAGTCATATTGTCAGAAAACCACTTCCACTGTTAGAAATTTCGTATACGATAGAGTGGCTATCTAGGTGAAGTTACTCACACCAACTTTCTATTAATCCCTACAACCCCGTGACAATTTCACACCAAAAATACTTCGAAATTGTTGATTCTAGTGCAATGAGTAAGGAAGGATATAAAACCTTATATTCATCCTTTTGACCATAGGATCTCCATAAAGACTTGCTAAGTAACATACTCACAAAATTTCATACACTTTGACTGCACGGATTGAAAGATTATAGTGTTTGAAGTCAAGAAAATGGTTCATTTTCTTCCTTGCGTTGAGTGGATCAGCAGGCTTTGACTTCAACTTGGTATTAAATTTTTGCACTACACAAGGTCTAAATCTTTTACCATTGTCTTGAGCATGAAGTTAGTTCCGTATACAATAATTTTTAGAGGTAAACAAGGGATGTAGCATATTCAAAATAAGAGTGCAATAGTGGAGGTTCAAAAATTGTCAATTCACAATTTATTTTTTTGAGAATTTAATATGTTTTAGAACGATAATCTAAATTGTCAATAAGAAGGTTTACACCACATATTGTTGTAGAAAAACTATAAATTGAAAAATATGAAGATTTCTAGGTTTTATGTAGAAAAGATGAAGTTTTTTTCCTCGCATGCCCAAAATGTCTAAAAATGTTTGACTTTTGTTATAATGTTTTTTTTCACTAAAGACAAAAAAAATTGACTTCTTCAAAGAAGATAATATTCTCTACATAGAGGTGTGCTCAAAAAGATTTGGCCCGAGCTTTTTTGGCCGTTGTGCCTCTAATAGTAGAACAATTTGCGATGTGAAAGCTTCAGTACGTAGCTATGCCTCTTGCGCTTGTTCTGTAGCGAGCACACTATTCTCGGATCCTTGTGACGTGCGCAGCAAGCGTTGGCGCTGAATATATAGAAGAATTTGGGGCTAAATCTTTTTGAGCATACCCTCTATATGGAAAATTTCAATGTCAATAGAGACTTCTAGCAAAATTTTAGAGCTGCCCACAATCCCCATTTCTAACTTTGAGTGGTGCTAACTTTCAAACCATGAATCCAAAACTAATAATAAAAATAATTCCATCAAGCTGCCCAAAATCCAGAACGTACGCCCTACGTACACTTGGGCTCTTAGAGGATAAGGTAGAGGCACCCAATTCCAATCCGCCACCCAATTCCGATCAGTAGAGTATGCATGGCATGGTGCATGAAAATGGTAAATGCATGAAATGGTGCTTGAAGTGACCCAAATCCGGTAACTCAAAATCTAAAAATACGAGTCATTATTGGCATTGGGTCATGAAGTGTGCAATTTTGGATTGCTTCACCTCAATTGAGCTCTCATTAGTGTCCTTGGCTTGAAAAGAATAAGGCCGATTGGCATTGAGTACTCTCCATGAGTTGGTTATCCATGGCATGTCTTCTCTCTTTTACTCACTGTCACTTGTTGGCATTGGGCAAAAGAGGGCACCAATTCTCACCTACTCTACAATTTGATTATGGGCTCCGGAGGTTTTTAGGCTTTTAAATTCTATACCAATTCCAAATCTTTCTGATTTAAAAAATATTGAAAAAATATTTGTTGAGTTTCATTCCTAATCCCGCATCTTTCTACTAAATGTTTTTGACATACAATGACATTTGAGTCCCCAACTGGCTTAAGTGACCGGAATTGGGTGCCTCTACCTTTGAGCACTCTGCTTTGAATCAGCAGTTTGACTACTTGAACAGATACTTGGTGCTGCAAAATAGTACTTAAAGTTGGTTAGTATAACATGATGAGTGAAAATTGCCCGGGGCGAATTGACCCCCTCGTTCTCGTTCGTGGGATACAGAGGGCAGCTAACAGTGCGATGAGTCATCTCTCCCAACAAAGCTGGACCAGCGAGCACCCACCCATCGCCCACCTGGCCTTGACATCAGCCCTCGCCCGGCCCAACCTCGACCCAGCTCAGCAACCGGCCCATGCTCTGCATCTCGCCGCCCCCTATTGTGGTTTTCGGGTATTAGGATTTTATAAGAGTAGTGTGTTTTGTCTTCCTTTACCAATTTAGGTAGTTGTAAGAGCTGTGTAATTGTTCTACAATGCATGATGTGACATAGTGAGTGAATTTTGTAGTGAGGATGTGATGGATTCCAAGTTAGTGACATGTTTTTGGGAATCCCGATAGGTATTGGAGATTTGTCACAGCCATAAGCTGTGACATATTTAGCGCCCTGATATGGGTATTGGAATGTTGCCATAGACTTTCCTTGCGACGTTTTATGTGCCCTTTTTAAGCATGTGAGGGATATTGCCTATTTTTTCCCTTAATTTACTGACATTTTAGGTGTTTATTAACTTATTATACTGCTGCAATATATTAGGTGTTTTTTTAAGTTCTAGTAGGTATTGCTTCAATTTTTTCATTACATAATATTGTGCTTGGTATGTTTTAAAATCATGATGGGTATTGGTATTTTAGGATACTCTCTTTTATTCATCTTAGTGTTGTGAATAAGTCTTGTATTGCTTAGAGAGGTTTGAAGATGTAAGATTCTTATTTCATTCTTGGTTAAGTGTAGTTTTTCCATTTTGCAAGATGGAGTTATCCGGCTTACCACTTGCCGTTCTTGACTAGGACTACCAAGGAAGTCCGTTGTGCGGAGAAGCCATGGCATTGCGAGGTTGAGAATTGTGGCTTGGATTCGTAGAAAAATCGGCGACACTTGAATAATCAGCTTCGTCATTGGCATTGCTTGGAGCTCACAACGCAAACATTTCGTCGTCCGCAGAAGGTAGAACGACTTTGCAACGTCAACTCCCGTCGTATGAATGCATGAATTTTAACGAAGCCATTGAGACAACGGAAGGAGTTTTGGAAAAAACTCCAAGCATGGACGAAAACGGTGGTGGCGTTATTGACACGGGTGGAGATGGCGGCAACCGTTAATTGTAAACCATGAAAAAAACCTTTTTTTGCCATAGCAATAGGGAAGACGTATGCCGTTCACCTCGGGACAAAGAATGAAGGCGTTAAAGAATTAGATGTGGCATGCATTGACGGGTTACTACGCCATCCCGGTTTTGTCAACGCGGTTTTGAAGTTGAAGTTGGGCCTTGGCGTGGACGAGTTGGAAATTGCACAATTGAAGGATCTTCAACACATTTTCAACCGAAAGATGGATTGGAAAAAGAATTTGAAGCTCTAAGTTAAGTGTGTGGAAGACTTGGTACATTAGCACCGCCAACAGTCTATTCAAGCAATATAAGTACAATTACTTTTATTTCTTATGAAGTTTGTAAACTTGTAATGTCATTAAATCTATTTGTTTATTATGTATATTATGTTTAAGTATGTACTTGACATAATTTATTATTGCAATGTAGACACAAAAGGGGAAGGTAAAATTCATTGAACACTATTTGGAGGCCGAATAGAATGTCTTCCACATGAAGAACATTCTTTCTATGGACCGCATTGAGACAACATGCTTCATCCACGCGGGTAAGCATTGCTTGGATCTCAACAAGGAATGTAATGAAGAAGATGAAGAGGAAGACAAAGAAGAAGAAGAAGGTCATGGACATGATAAAGAAGACTAGACCAAGTAGAGTTTTTACTTTGTATTGTTTGGTTAGGTGTTTTGTTACGACTATCTTCTTATTTGTATGTTGAATATACATTTGGATATTATTTTCATTTTGGTAATGGATGTGATGTAAACCATGATGTGATATTCATGGATATGAAACTTATAATCATTGTTCATGTTAAACATTATTGGATATAATGTCAATATCATTTTAGAAAGTTTGTGTGTCTTTCATTATGAATGTGTATATGGTATACATAATATCAATGTTAATGACACCATAATAATATTAAAAGTATCAAGGAATAAATCCTTTATAATCAAAAGAAAATGAATTTGAGTTTATTGAGAAATCATTGAGGTAAACAAATAAATAATGTATCACATATACAATATCTACTCTATCACTTACAACGGTAGACATCATGGGCTGCAAGTGTTGAAGAAGGACTTCACCTCTGAAAGCAACTTCACAAATTGCCTTATCCATCAAATCTCTGTCCATACATAGAGTACATTTGGTCGATGATCCTACACTCCTTCCTTCTTGTGAGCCGATGTTCTCATTAAGTGTTGTTTAAACCCAATGCATTACAAGCATCAACTTCCGGTACAATGCCATCCCCCTCAACGCCATTGGTTCCCGATACAACATTGTCTCCCGCTACGTCTTTGTCATCACCGTCTTCACTTTCAACATCTTCAAAATGATCACTTGAGACATTGTGAGTAAACATAGCTTCGATTCCACCTCGAACCAAACCATAGAAAGTTCCTAAATATACTAACAAAGTTTTCCACCATAAATCATTGGACACTTTTTGAACAACAAGTTGATGCTTACAAGAATTACCTTATATGCTCCATTCACATGAACAACACGAATAAAAAGTATATGGGTCATAAATGTCATAGCAACGGTCGTGAAAAGATTGTGATTTCACTTTCCATATCAAATCACCTTCATTTGGGGTAGAATATTGTGGAGTAGAATTGCCTTCTCTCCTGCAATTCCTCATTCTACAATCCCTTTCATGGATTTGTTGGAAATGAAACCTTTTGCCCTTGCATATATATGTAGTAGTTGACAACCGAGTTTGTCAACCCCCATATGAGAAAATCAATTCTTCTCCCCCGTCTATCTCAATCATCAACCAACATCCATTGTTTAAGAGCCCCATGATAGCCTTCAATACTTGATTGAATATCTTGATTTGAATCATCATGCCGACGGTGACCAATGAGTTATAAGTCTAAAAACAATGTCAAAAAAACATTTGTCAAAGGCACGCTTAATAGCGTTTTGGATCTCCACAGTATTGTCACTCATGAAGCATGAAGGTAAGAAGTGGGGCATATTTCTCTCGATATGCCGCCATAAAGGTTCTAACTACATGATCAAATCCTCTTCTGTTGATTGACTTGAAAGCACCCAAACAACAAGAATTTCGTTATTTCAATCATCAAACACAAGTAGAGACCATAGAAGATAGTTAGAGATATTTGTACCATGTGTTGCGTCTAAAGATATTGCTCTCCTATGCCCGAATTTCATCATCATTTTCTTCTGCCAACCAATTTGGATACCGATGATGAAAGGTATATCCGTCACATCATCTTGTTCATGCCACATGAAAACAATTATAGAACATGCTTCCCTCCACATCTTTACGCATGTGAAATCCAAAGGATCTCTATGCCAAATTTCCATCTTCCGGCGCCCCTCCAAGTATGCTATGTTTTTGTGTTTGATATAGTCATCTCGTTTGTAAGGCACATATAATTTCCTTCGGTCATTTCAATTCCGCCGATGGTCTTCAAATATTTGAAGAGACATCAATTTTACACTTACTTTCCTTTGAATCCAAGCCTTCATTTTTCCACCTTTTGAGTTGATATGCGATTTTCCTTCAAATGGACACTTGACCACTATAACCATGAGCTGGAGCCCCATCTTCTTGTATGTGATCCAGATGATAGTATGCAACTTCGGCAACATTTGGATACAATTGTAAGTACTTGATTGGAAACTCAACAATGCATCCATGTTTATGAGACTTACAAATTCGTGGATCGTTCTTATGATCCTCCAGGCCATACGTGCATTTGTATTACACATGCTCGCTAAATGAAGAAGTGTATAGCTTCTCCTTCTCTTTTCTTTTCTTTTTCTCTTTCACATTTCAACCAACCAATGAACCGTCATCACAAGTCTAGCCTTTTATGGAATCTTGAACCCTCTCATAGGGAATGTATGAATGTACAATTGCACTTGCATTGCCCCATCCTTGTCTACTGGCATGCTCCCATGTAATGTCATGGAATGAAATAAGTCTAGGCGGAGGATTCTAGACATTGATAGTCTTCCGTGATTTTGGCATGTTGACTCTATAAGAAAAATTTGAATATAAGAAAGGCAAATTGAGTAATGGAAAGTAAAGTGACGGATAGGTCAATTTAAGTACATAAATAGTGATTATTTTTTAATGTGGTAGAAATGAAAAGAGTTTTATTTGAATTATGAGAAATTTATGTAATTATAAGGTTAGCAAAGACAAAATATACATAGCATTGATATCCTTTTCGGAGATGACAACTAAAAAACATGCCTTTAGTTACTTTGTTTCTCAAGCAAATATCCATCATGCTACAAGAATATGAAATAAAATGTCTCTGGATTCTTATCACATTATCCGTCATGAAGGAAAATGTCTCAATTTGTACTTGAGTGTGCATTTTAAAGGAAATACTCATCACGCTTAGTAAAAGTTCCCTAAAACGTCTCCAGGAGCCTTTGCATACCAATCACAAGATCTATCATGCATAGAATCAAATTCAAGAAATAAGTCACTGTCTGCATCTTTCATGTGTAGCATAAAGTTGTGCCATAAAAATTCTAAGTGGCACTAAATAGAATGATTGAAATATGTCTCATATCCTAACTATTATAAATCACTTATTAACCCCTAAATTTCCAAGAGTCCCCTCGGGTTTTTCCAAGGTTTGGACAGGTTCCTGTGATGTAATTTTATAACAATTTTCTTTGATATTTTGAATGTAGATGGACATTACTAGGAGCTTTGTGTGAGTCCAATTTTTTTCCTAAATCCGACATTTAAAGAAAAAATTATAGGGTTTTGAAGTTCATATGGGGAGAGCGAGCACATTTGGCAACTCTAAAACTTTTGCTTGGACACTCTATTGAATGTGAGATTTTCGATACTAGCAAGTAATATTTTTTTCTTTCGAATTGTCAAGAAAAATCTCTTGTCTTCAGTGAAAAAAACGTATAAATCCAAGTCAAACATTTTCACACATTATTGCACACTGTCAGGCACAACACCCAAAAAAAAATCTTTTATACAGAAAACTTTGAGATCATTATATTTTTTATTTTGTATTTTTTCCGTAGCATTATGTGGTGTAAACCTTCTTAGGGCCGCTTCACACTATGCCCAAGTCGAGAGGTCGACCGTCAAAATGAGTGGCCAAACTATGGCGAGAGGCCAAACTTTTTTTCCAAAAAAATGCATTAAATAATATAGATTGAATGTTTGGCCGGTTGTGGTGTGAAGGCCCAAAGGCCAAGTCCAAACTCCAAACTCCATATCATTGCGTCAAAAAAATCAGCCCAAAAAAATCAGCCAATAAAAATCAGCCAAAAAAATCAGCCAAAAAATTCGGTCTCTTTCATCTAACGGTCTAGATCTTGTTGGTTTTTGATTATTTTAATAAAAAAAAATCGACGGACTCTCGATTGTAGTTTGGGTCGACTAAAATGGGCAACCCAAGTTTTGCTTGAGAGGCAGTCGTTTTGGCGCCAAAACGACCCAAAATTGTTGCCATGTAGGACGACAGCCTTTGGAGTTTGGGCACAAATGTGAAGGCCCAAAGTCCGGACTTTGGCCATTCTAGCAATCTCATTGGTGGAAATCGACGGCCTCTCGACTTGGCCACCAAGTGTGAAGCGGCCCTTACTGACCATTTGGATTCTCATTCTAAATCATACTAAGTTCACAAAAATATATAATGCAAATTGACTATTTTTGAACCTCCACTCCCTGTTCAATGTTTTTGAATATCCTACACCCTTTTTCTACCTCTCAAATTGGAGTACAAGGAATTTATATCATGCTTATCATGATGGAAATGAATTTAGACCTTGTGTAGTGCAAAAATTTGACACCAAGTGAAGTCAAAGTTTGCTTCTCCATGAAATGGAGGGAAGAAAATGAACCCTTTTCTCTACTTCAAACACTATAATATTACAATTAGTGCGGTCAAACTTTATGAAATTTTGTATGTAAGCTACTTAATAAGCTTCAATTGAGATCCTACAGTTAAAACTAGGAGTAAAAGTTTTTTGTTTCGTCCTTACTCATCGCACTAAAACAAGCAATTTTGAAGTGTTTTTGGTGTGAAATTGTCAAAGAAATTTAGGGGTTATAGAAACTAATGTATCACTCGAGAAACTTGAAGATATAAAACTCAAACCCTAGTTCTCAATAACAACATACCTAAGGACAAAAGATGAGCTCAAAGGATCAATCTATGCACAATGGAAACCATCAAAGAAAATAATATATTCAATGTTAGTGTCACATGGGCACAAAGGATAGCACTTGAGAACACTTGGGGAGGTACAAAAACGAACCCTACACGTGCTCCTACACACACAAGCTTCATAGGAGGCAATACCCGTCAAAGATATTTCAAAGAGAAATGTGTCTCGGCAATACCCGTCACTGGTGTTTTGTAGGGAAATGTGTCCCGGCAATACCCGCCATGGATATTTTGTAAAGAAATGAATCACGACGGGTGAGAGGAGCACACGGGCTAGGGCACATGCCGGGAGGGGGGGAGGGTTTGTGTGCCAACTAGGGTTCTAGGCCGAGCCTAGTTGGGAGGGATGATTCATCCCACATGCAAGTGCCCCCTTCATCCCACGAGGGGGAAGAAGGGAGTCAGTTTGTCCTAGGCATGAAAATTAGTAAAGGCATGAAGGGGTACGCATGGGTTGATATTTTTGCGTTTCCGCGTACTTTCAACTTAGAAAATTCAATATGGGGAGTACGTGTTCCACATCAAAAGAATGTTTATACCAGAATAGAAAGGTACACGGTTACAGGGTAATCAACTCCCATAGGCAAATCTGGGAGAATATGAGCTAATCCTGGAGATTCCGTGGACCAGCTTTGCTTCAGTAGACTGGAATAGGAGGAGTTGCAGACAAAAAAGACCAGCAGCACCTCCACCAAGCTAGCCTAGCACGTCAAAGGGTCTACTATAGTTCACGTTGATACTTCTGCCAGCTTCAAAATCAGTAAAGTGGAACCATCACCAGAGCCATCCAACAGGCATCAGAGACAGTATATGGACATCCACAGCGCACCTTCACAGACCCTAAACTTGGCATGCATACATCTCTCTCTCTTTTTGCGGTCCAAGAAATATCATGACCGAGTCAACTCCACATTCTGCACCAAGTGCTTCCTGAAGAGCACCACTAGGTTCTTGAGCCCAACCCCATGCAAGCTAAAACTTAGGGTACTATGCATGGGGCGGGCTCAAGAGCGTTGACGGCTAAGCATTCATTGGAGCAGGCACAGTGGGATAGGGAATTCCTCATGCTCTCTTTCTTTCCGTTTCTAAATCTCGTACGGTCTGGTACCATATTCCTCCTGGCTTCCCGCTTTGGGAAGTACTTTCAGGAAAACTCTATTACAGTGGCACTTATCACATTAAACGTGAGTTGTCTGAACACTTAAAAACAACTAGAAATCTACATGTACGGTCCCATCCAGGACGTTCTCGAAGCACGTTTACTTATAACATGTTTTTTAAAAAATATATTAGGGAAACTAATAATCATGCAACCTTGACAAATTCCATGTTGCGCTAATGGTCTCCTTACTAAAAGGAAGGGAAAAAGCTAAGTTTTATCTCTTGGGCAACGGTTACCTAACGCTCACACTTTTCTAACCCTACACATATAATCTTATTTAACCCTTAAATGTCAGAACGTGCCATTGTTGACCACAATATTCTATATGTATGGTGTTGTATTAGTACATGATAAGGTTCACATATCTAAATGACCTCAAGATAAAGATGTTAGTCTTGGAATCTTCAATTCAAAGGTGTAAGTCTTGCCAAACTTTTATACATTTTTTGTATTCTATCAAGTAAAATACATTCATGTGTATACAATTCCGGATTGACGTATAAGGGTTAACCTCTAAATCACAAAAGACCCAAGGCAGGATGTTGGAAATCTTGGGCACATTCCCATGGTTGAAATTAATATTTACAATTCTTGAAATGTTGTGAAAAGATGCAAGAACAAGAGGTACATGGGAATATAGTTATTATCCTCATTGGACCTATGGGAAAGAAAGTTATGCAATCTTAAAGAAAATCTTCTTAAGAGTGGGAACTTTGGTAAACTCCAAAAAACTCTTGCCTATCCACTCAACATAAGGAAGAAAATGAAGCGTTTTCACAACTCCAAACTCAATAATCTTTCAATCCGTACGGTCAAACTTTGTGAGTATGTAACTTAATACCTAAAGGCCCAAGGCATTTTCACACCAAAAACACTTCAAAACTACTCGTTCTAGTGCAATGAATAATGAGGTAATAAAAAAACTTTAATTTGTACATTTAACCGTAGGATCTCAATTAAGACTTATTTGTTAACGTCCTCACAAAATTTCATAAACTTTGATCGCAAGGATAGAAAGATGTTCATGAAAAGAAATTTGTTCTTTTTCTTCCCTGCATTGAATGGATCAACAGACTTTGACTACACTTGGTGTCAAATTTTTGCACTACACAAGGTCTGAAAACATTACCATCATGTTAATCATGATGTTATTTCCTTAGACACCAAGTTTTAGAGGTAGAATAGGGGTGTAGCATATTCAAAATAAATGTGCAAGCAGTGGAGGTTCAAAAATTGCCAATTCACGTTTTATTTTATTGTGAACTGAATATGTTTTAAAATGATTATCCGAATGGCCAATTTGAAGGTTTACACCACATCTTGTAGTAGAAAAAATAAAATGTAAGAAATATGTAGATTTCATAGTTTTATAGTGAAAAGAAGACGTTTTTTGGTACCTAGCCCGACAAAGTGTGACAATGTGCAAAAATGTTTGACTTAGATTTTTATGCTATTTTCCACTTACATCAAGAGATTTTATTTGACTTCATGAAAGGAAATATTATTAGTTGCTATTACATTTAATAGAGTGTCTCACATTTAATAGAGTGTCCTAGCAAAAGTTTTTGGAGTTGCCCGACATGCCAGCTCTCCCCATTTGAACTTCAAAGCCCTATAACTTTTCCATTAAATGTCAAATTGAGGAAAAAATTGGACTCACACAAAGCTTTTAGTAATGTCCATCTACAGTAAAAATTTCAAAAAATGATGTTATAAATTGACACCATAGGATCATGCTCCAACCTTCAAGAGTCCCTTGAGAGGACTCTTGGGTCTTTAGGGGTTAAACTTAAATTGATGCATTTTTAGTATTTTGCATAGTATAATATGTACTTATACATATGGTTCCCGACTAACAATTGAGGATTAACCCCTAAAGGACCAATTGTACCTGCATGGTAGAAAACAATTTTGAGTAGGTTCCTAAAAATCCATTTTTGAAGATTAATTCTTGAAATTTTTAGTGAGAATAAAATACGGGTTATCTTTGCGCAATTTTTTTATTTTTTTTGGACTTGTAGGGAAAAAGTTATGGTGCTTCAAACATCAAAAGGTAGTTCATTTTGGTTGTTGGGCAAGATACTATAGAGATGAATAGTGTTGTTGTAGAGTTGACAATGTCAATTTTTTTAGGTGGGTAGTAGTGAAGGAAAGTTCTTGGCAACCACCATTATTTTCACTTTAAAAACGCATAGAAATTAAGGATTTTACGTTTTTTGAAAAGCATTTTGTTCTATTGCTAGAATAAGTCATGATGATTCTATTCATAGGTCCGGTTTTAAATACAACAATTATTTATCTATTTATAAAATAAAATCACTTTCTTAAGTAAAGGGCCACTTTCTATACCCTTCATCGTTGCACGTCCATTTTTCTAATTGAAAACACCTCCATTACTTGTGATTTTTGGCGAGCCATGACCTAACACAAGGTAGAACATAGATCCATTGATCTTATGAAGTTTTGATGCAAGATTTGCCATCATCTTGAGTCAGAGTATGTTGAACCTATCCGGCCACAACAAAAAAAAAACAATTTTGCACTCTTGAAATGCATATATCTTTCAATCCATACGGTCAAAGTTTACGAAAATTTTAGGGTGTCTTCTTGTAGTAGTTCACTTGAAGATAGTAAGATACTATGGTTGAAAATAGTATAGCTTTGTTTGAATAAGTCTAAAAATATCTCATGTTGAAGTGGCCATTTTTTTTGGGATGGTTTTGGTGAAACACAAGGCCCGGTCTGCAGGGAATAAGGTAGGATGCTTTCATGTATGTCGAGACCAAAAGCGCTAACATCCACTGACCACAACTTCTGTTCATTTTGAGGCATAAATGTAGCTCAATAGTACATGGCTTATTGTTTTTGGCTCACAAATAAATGAGACATGTACTACATAGTCACACTTCTGCCTTGAAATGAACAAACATGCCAAATATCAACTGATACTGGTCTAAAGTTGTATTAGCCCTTAAACATTAGAAGGTGCCACTGGTGGCCATAATATTCTACATGTATAATATCATATTTGAAATGGCAAGGTTCAGATGGATTGAAATGACCTCCAAATGTCTCATTTAGCTGATGAATCTTCAATCCAAAGGTGTAAATCTTGCTAAACTATAATACATTATTTGTATTCTACAAAGTAAAATACAAGCTTGTATCTACGGTTCCCGACCGACGTTTAATCCCTAAAGTCGAAATCGACCAGAATGTGGTCGATCTGACTTTGATCGCCCAGGGCGAATTGACCCCCTCATTCCTACCCCGAGGAATGGGGCGATGGGGGTCAACCCGCCCTGACCCGCGCCGTGGTAACCCGCCTAGGCCCCGCCCTGGCACCGGGTCATCTCCCTCCTCGATACAGGGGTTGTCGTCGCGCTGCGCTGGCAGCGCCGTCTCTCCATCCTCGCGAGCCGCCCAACCAAGTCACCAGCCCCCGATACCCGGATCCCCCTATACCCATCGCCTTCCCCCCTCGCCGCAGCTGAACCTCCCTCCAGCAGCTCCAGCTTGCCCCCAACAGGTCTGTTCAGCTCCAGCTTGCAAGTCTCCATGTCATCTTCACGTCGTTTTTATGTCATCTTGTTATGAAGGTGCCTTTGGACTCTTGGAGGTACCATTGGAGGTATCATTTGAGGTATTATTTGAGGCTAGTTGATTTCATTTCCAAAATGTGGGATATTGGAGTCAAATGATTTCTTTGTGTCAAATTGGAGATTTTAGTATTAGGGCTTGTATATGCTATGTCACATTAGTTTCTTCCACCCTTGAACATCAATAGATGCCATTGGTGACTAGAGTATTGAATGAAACACATTCTATTGCGGGTTGATGAAGTTCTAGGTTATTTGATATAACCTCATAATGAAAAAAGCTAGTTGAAGAACCTTCTATACAAATGTGTAAGGTGAAGGTGTCAAGATAGTTCACAATTAACAAAAATCATTACTTCTATTGACTTGCATCCAATGACACATGCTATAGAAGTTGCAAAATGGTCATGTACTCTATATGTAAGGTGTTGAATTTGAGCATGTTTAGGGTATTTTTTTGTAGAGTGTGGCAGTGACGTTTTTTGCAACTCTCTTCCCCCGTGACGGGTATTGATATATAAAGGGGGGGTGGCATTGACGTTTATTGCAAATGTAGCTCTTGGTGACGGGTATTTCATATTTTAGAAGAAGTGGCAGTGACGTTTATTGAAACTATTCATTTTTGTGACGGGTATTTCATATTTTAGAAGAAGTGGCACTGACGTTTATTGTAACTATTTATTTTTTTGACGGGTGTTGATTGATTATGACAATGATGGCAGTGACATCTCTTACAACTATTACCCTTCGTGAAGGGTACTTTCAAATCATGTACAAGGTTCATTGACAATTTTCAACAATATTCTGATGCAAAACAGGTATTTTTCTCCGCAATACATTAATCATATTCAAGTACTTATTGAAATTTTATTCATATTCCAATTTCATTAGCATAACTTTGAATATAATTGTACGTAATTCTGTTTGATACCTCTCATTGATACTTTCACATTTTATTCTTTTCTTGAGTAGACATTTACATTGTATCATATGTTTGTTGAGATTAGAAAGGCAAGATGCGGAAGCCTCGGGGTCCTCCAGAAGTTCAAAACCCATCTCCCGGACCGTTTTCTTTCCTTGACATCACATGGGAGAAAACATCTAGGCAAGGATGGGGCAATGTTAGTGCGGTTGTTCATGCCTTTATTCCGTACGATAGAGTTCAAGATTTCATCAATGGACAGACATGTGAAGATGGCTCCTCCGTAGGTTGGAATGTGAAGGAGCGAAAGAAAGGGAAACCGAAGAAAATACCTTACTTTTCGTCATTCATTGAGCACATTTGGTACGAATGTGTGTATGGCCCAGAGGATCATCGGAATGATCCACGGTTCCCTAGGTCTCTCAAACGTGGATGCATTGCAGAGTTTTCAGTGAAGCAATTGGAACTTTATGAAGATGTGGGTGAAGTAACATACTATCATGTCGATCATACAAGAGAGGATGGAACGCCGGCTCACGGTTCTAGTGATCCGGAATCACTTGGGAGGAGAACTGCACATCAACCACGAATGACTGCTAAAATGAAGACGTGGATTAAAAAGAAACATGCTGCAGGCTTCACATCTCTTCAAATATTTGAGGAGCATTGGCGGAATTGGAATGAGCAAATGAAGTTGAATGAACCAAGTACTCGAGATGACATTGCCTACATGGAGGGACGTCAGAAGAGGGGGGTGTGGCGGAAGGATCCATCGGATTTCTGTAGCGTGAAGATGTAGACCGAAGCTTGTCCAGAGAACGTGTTCATGTGGCACGAACAAGATGATGTCACAGAATTGTCTTTTCTTTTGGGTATCCAAATCGAGTGGCAAAAGAAGATGATGATGAAGTTCGAACATGGTAGAGCGATTTCTATAGACGCTACACATGGTACAAACATTCATAACTATCTTCTATGGACTTTGCTTGTGTTTGATGATTGGAATAATGGTATTCCGGTTGCTTGGGTGCTCGCAAGCCGATCCACAGAAGAGGACATGGTCATGTGGTTTGACCCTTTACGAAGGCATATTGAGAAAGATATGCCAGATTTTTTACCATCGTGCTTCATGACTAATGATGCGGTAGAAATACGGAGTGCTCTTAAACGTGCTTGGCCAGAGGACAACGTTCCAATCTACTTGTGTGCCTTCCATATCTTAAAAAATTGGAAGAACCATATTCTTCTCAAGGTTCCAAATGTTGGAAATTTAAGAGATTTTGTATACAAGGCCCTTCACTATTTTTTGTACCTGCCAATTGATTATGAAGAAGAGGAATTTGACTTCTTGAGCGTGCAAAGAAGATTGGAGAAACGCTTTTTGAATACCTCTATGTGGATGCATTCCAAAAGTATTTCAACACATATTACAAACATCAAGGTACATTACTCTTCATTTGTCCTAGGTTTATTTGCATATTCAAGGCTTCTTTCTTTTTATACTACATTTTATTTTAATTATGCTGACAATCACTATAATGAGAGCTTCTAATATTTATGCGTTTAATTTGATTTATGTTAGAGTTGTACCTTATTGGTCATCGACGGCATCATCATTCCAATCAAGACACTCAATCCAGCATTGAAGGTTACCATGGAGCACTTAAACGGTGGATGTTGGTTGACAATCGAGATAGACGAGGGAGAAGAATTGACTTCCTTGTGTAGAGGTTGACAAATCCAATTGTTAACCATTACATGTACTTGCAAGGGCAGAAGGTGAACGGATACATTCGCAACAAATCTGTGGAAGGTATTGTGGAGAGGGGAATTGCACGAGCACAAAGAATCTCCCTTCAAGATATTGTACCGCCAAAAGAGTGTGATTTACTTTGAAAAGTACAATCACAATCCGTTGAAGGCCGCTGGTATGAAATTCGTGCACCATTCACTATGTATGCATGTTGTTCTTGTGAGTGGAGCATTCGCGGCAATCTGTGTAAGCATCAACTTCTTGTCCTCAAAGTTTCCACCAATCTTTCGTGGGAAACTATCTTAGAATACCTAAGAAAATTTTATGGTTCCATACGTGGGGGACTTGAATGTATGCTCACTTACATTATTCCAAGTTACCCATTTACAGATGATTATAGTGAAAGTGATGATGATAATCATCATCATCATCATGTAGAACTGAATGCGGGGTGCAATGATGTATTCATTGATGATGATGCAGCGGCGGACTACAATGCTGAGAATGTTGATATTCAACATTCGTCGGAGTCCAATGTTGACCACTTCATCAACAATTTGAAAGGGGATAGTAGTGAAGCATCCACCAATGGTGTTTTGCATACCATTAGAAATTTAGTAGAAGATGCGATCTCTGAAGCCACAGCTGGTGGTGATGCTGTACTGTATCATTTGCAGTCAATGATGAGTACCGTAGTAGGTGACATCCAAAGAATCCAAATTCTGAAAGAGGATGACATATCTCATCCTCAAGCGGCTTTTGAGATTATTTATTCAGAAGATGGAAACTCAGTTGCTAGAAGAAAAGATTTTCGGGAGAGATTATCGGGATCACGGAAGAGAAGGAGGAACAATACTTAGTAGATGATATAATATGTACTTGATAGCCTATGTTTGTTTTGAATATTTGTAAAATATTATTTGGAAAGAGATTCTTCTTAGGATAAATTAATGTTATGATTTTCTATCATTAATTGATTCATGATTTATTATCATGACCGTGGAGTACGAGAATGTTAAAGGGGAAAAATTTTAATGAATAAAAAAATAATTGCATGAAGAGAATGAAGAAGCCTCCAAGGTACCCTTAGACTATGATGAGGAAGTTCTGTGAAATACCCATCACTAGATGGAATTATCGCATAAAACGTCACTGGTGAAGTATTTCTTTGTGTGAAATACCCATCATTAGATGAAATGCTTGCATAAAACGTCACTGTTGCATTAGTTCTAGTGTGGAAAATATGTGTCATTAAGAAAAATCTTTGCATAAAACGTCACTGCTCAACCTAAATTGTTTTAAAAATATATATTTGTTTATCATTTTTAGTACTTGTCATGAAAACAACAAATTTGATATGCATTTCCTATGAATGTGTAAAGGATCATGTTTGGTTAATGTTCCAATGGAGGTGATGAACTACAAAAGATTCTACAATTTTACGTAAAGAATATTTTAAAGAAACCCCATCATATTACATATACATACATATGAAAACATAGGAAAAAATCATACCCAAACAAAAAAATATGAAGAGACATGTGAACACAAAAAAAATCCAATAAGTCACATAAAGTCCTTAAAAGACATCACATAAACAGATAACAAAGAATACTCCATTTCTAAAATACTTCACGCGTCGTCTTCCTTCTGTCCTCCTTCGTCCTCCTCTGATGATTCTTCTTCAGAGATATCAGAGTCATCCTTCGGTAGATCTTCCGCATGAAGATCTTCATATACACTGCATGCCCTCTCAATCTGGTGTTGAGAAAGAACATTCTTCACAAAGAAGACGTTTTTCTCCGCATCGAGGTAACGTTCAATGAACGTATTCTTTCCATCTTTATAACTTCAATACAAGAACAATAAAATTTAGGAAACAAACATATCAAAACAAATGACAAACAAAGATAAGTGAATGAAATTCACAAATTAGAAGATACGTAGTAGAAATCAATTGTTTTAACTTACATAGATAAAAGGTTGCATTTGCGTTGCCACTTCACCAACTCTTCCACTTCTTGTTTTCTATACTTCAAGTTCTTCTTCCAATTTTTGCATTCGTTGAAACGTTCTTTCAACCGTTCCAATTCTTCTTGGTCACACCGAGACTTCAACTTCATAATAGCGTCGGCAAAATCGGGGTTGTTCGGGAGAGCATCCACCTTAAATGCATCAATTGCTACACAACCATCCCTCATTTCTCCAAGATAGGTGGAATATTTTTTACCCATGAGTTTTGCAATGGATGCTTCACTCCCACCATTACGCTCGGTGACCTCCTCCACCACCTGTGTCCACAACAATTCGGCGGACTTCTTCCACCCCTGCATCTTGTAGTAAAACTCCTTCCTTTCCCGTTTGAAAGGCTTTGACAACACCTTTGCATTCATGCGGTGGCTATTGATATGGCGAAGGCTTGGCTCTGCCTTCTTTGGTCGACCGAGGGGTAATGGAGATAGGCGCTTGTGGTGATGACTGCGAAGGTGAGCGCCTAAATGACGATGATTCGAGAAATTGTATCCTTTGCACACCGGAACCACACATTGCCATTGCAGCCTCCCCTTCTTCATGCCCTTGTAATCCTCTCCCAAAACAGCCAATGGTAACCTTATAAGCACCATTCTACACATGGAAATAATATAGGAATCAACACCAAAAGTTAAATAGAAGTTGTCTTCAACATCTTCATTCATATGAAAAGTATGAACAAATCATTAACAACGTCTCTCACATCAAGCTTTCATGTCATTTCAAATGGATTTAGTGGCATTCAACCTCTCAGAATACTAGATATAAAAGTGTGAAATTGAATAAATCCATCACATTCAACATGAACTGTGAAAAACTTCACCCTAAACCTCCCCGGCACTACCAATACTAGTCACTACACCCTCAAAATGCAATAAAACGTCACTGTCCAACACTATGAAAATTTTCACTAGATGAAATATTTCGCCCACATTGTTATCAACTTTGAATTCCAAGTCTTAGAACAAAACCCTACTCATTACAAATCCTTAATATGTAGAATTTTAATCATTGCAATTGACAAATTTATATGAGCAAAGTTTGGGTTTTACCTTAACAAGTGTAGGTGTTGAGGGCGACTTGATGGAGGAGGTGCAGAGCGATTTGGAGCAGGAGTAGTGGTAGGAGATTCCACGACGCGTGCACAGATAGGGAGGGAGAGTTGTGAGGAGGGCACAGACAGGGCGAGCTAGAGCTGCTGGAGGGAAGTTCAGCTGCAGCGAGGGGGGAAGGCGGCGGATATAGGGGGATCCGGGTATCGGGGGCTGGTGACCTGGTTGGGTGGCTCGCGGAGATGGGGAGACGGCCCTGCCAGCGCAGCGCGACGACAACCCGCGTATCGGAGAGGGAGACAGCTCGGTGGCACGGCGGGGCCCGGTGCCGGGGCGGGGCCCGGGCGGGTTACCACGGCGCGGGTCAGGGCGGGTTGACCCCATCGCCCCATTCCATGGGGTACGAATGAGGGGGTCAATTCGCCCTGGGCACTCTGGTCAGGCTCTCAGTTACTAAATTTAGATCGTATGAAGTTACAACTTTTTCTCAGGTTGTAGAGTTTTCCCATACCTTTAAAATGACACCATTCATGCTTCAAAATTCCTCATACTTCAGGAGATATTCACGGTCAAAGTTTGAAAACATTGTTAGGGCATGCTGAAATCTGCCCAAATCTGCGGTATATGCTCATTTATTCTCAAAATCTGCCCAAAATCAATTAGATCGCAGTAACTTCAAAAATTCACCAAAAATTGAGATTTTACTTTTTTTCAAATTTTGTTTTTCGTACATATAAAAGAGGAAGTAAAGCATGATCTCACCGTTTGGATTTTCAATCCAATAATTTTTTACATGCCTTTTTAGTTGTTGAAAATGGGCAATTGTATTTGTATTTCAGCATACCTCCATGTGAAAAATTAAGCATTTCTTTAGGTTTTATAGGTCCTATGAGGGTAAAAATTATATGGACATATTCCTTACTCACATAGGAACAAGAATTTGAAGAGCCTCATGTCAAATTTCCTTTCAAAAAATGGTTTTTTTGGCCCCCAAAACATTAGTTTTCTATTCTACAACAAGGAAAAAATCTTTTTTTTCAACTTTGAACATTACTATCTCACAAATGGTGAGGAATTTGAATCTAAGATTCGGTATGCATGTACATGTACAAGTTAGGTACTAGATCTTACGGTTACATACTTGAAAATTTGTCAAAAGTTAAAAATTTTCACCTTGCATTGAAAGAGGGCAGTTTTGAGGGTTTTTGGCAGTTTTGAGGGCTTTCGACTTTAGGGGTTAAGAGCACCTCCACCAGGGACGCGCCAGCCCGGTGGAGACTGCCCTGGGTTTTGGCCCTGAACCCTGCCCCATGGTTGGGCTGCAGGGCGCCTAGCACAGCGCCAACCGGGAGCAAGGTTATCCGGCCTTGAAACCTGG
Organism: Bryoerythrophyllum caledonicum; assembly: GCA_963971425.1. Lineage (NCBI taxonomy): Eukaryota > Viridiplantae > Streptophyta > Bryopsida > Pottiales > Pottiaceae > Bryoerythrophyllum > Bryoerythrophyllum caledonicum. The sequence continues at coordinate 2,547,662 of OZ020524.1, forward strand.
CTCTCATAATAAAAGCCCTGCTGTGGGTCCATGCAAAAACGCGTCAGTGAATGGACTGTCAGTGGCAGCCACTCCCACAACCATTGTTGCTCCACCACGTGCTAGAACCAAATTGGTGGCCTAGCCCCGGTGAAATTTTCAGTCCCCCGCCATATTCTCTCCTTTTCCAGGCTTGCTCCCAACTCCCTCCATCCCGCCTGACCGGTTTGGCGGCCCTGACCAGCGCGGTGGGGGAGCACCTTCCTCCAGACCCACCAAACCTGACAGGTCTGCCGGGATGGGAGCCTGCAGTGGAGGTGCTCTAAGGGTGAAAGCTTTGTCCAAGTCCTGTTCTATAGTTGGAGTTGGAGTACTGTAAATGGGTGAGTTGAGACTTTATGAAAGACTTGCTTAATCAACGTTCATAATTCATGGTAACAAATACTTTGGCTGCTTATGGATCTCAACTCACCCATTTACTTCAACTCCATCTATAGAATCTAGCGTTGAAATCTAGGGAGGTTGTTCATTATGCGTGTGGTGGTTTCACAACAGTCATTCGTCGTGTATGGGAGGGAGAATCATCAAACATCTGGAAGAAGAACTGTAGTAAAACACATAAACAATTTCACCTTCATGCGGGGGAGTTGTCTGCAAATCAAAAACAAGTCCTATTTTCATAGCGTCAATGAACCAATGATACAATGAGTGCATTAGAATCGGTGACATTTTCTTACTCTATTCTGCATGATCCTGATTCCACGGTCTGCAGTTTTTTACGTTTGTTCAACAAAACTGTCGGACATGCCTGATTTTAGTATCATTCCTTCCTGGTCAACTGTCGGTAAGCAGCTTGCACCTAATAAAGAATGGACACAGATCGGATTGGACCAAGCACTTGGCGTCCATCATGCCCTCCGATTCCATCTTTTCTTCCTTTTGCTGTCAGTTACTTTGGCAGTGATGGCAGATCTGTGGCCTAGATGGAGGTTTGTATTATATGGTAGGAGTGGGTGCACCTGTGAAAAGATTGACTCGTTGATCTTGCAGCTACAGTACTATGCCTTCTATCTGACACCTCTATTTATTAGGTGTATGGTAAAGGATTGGTTTAAGCTCTTTACCATGTGTGCGCTTGGGATGAGCATGGAGTGTTGTCTGAGTCATAACTAAATGAGGATTGCAGTAATAAATATTCTTTGTCAAGTAAAAATATTCCTTGTCAATGCTTGCCTGGTCTCTACCATATTTATAGATGTCATCATGGTCATTGGTCGTGATCATTGATGCTATTTGAGATGCTTCTTTGAATATCATCCTTCGAGGAACAGATACATATTAGGTGTATGGTAAAGGATTGGTTTAAGCTCTTTATCATATGTGCACTTGGGATGAGCATGGAGTGTTGTCTGAGTCATAACTAAATGAGGATTGCAGTAAAAAAAATATTCTTTGTTGAGTAAAAATATTCCTTGTCAATGCTTGCCTAGTCTCTACCATATTTATAGATGTCGTCATGGTCATTGGACGTGGTCATTGTTACTATTTGAGATGCTTTCTTTGAATATCATCCCTTGAGGAACAGATACATGCATGTTGCATGTGAGCTCTTAGATTACGAATTATATTTTTTTTGACACAAGTAAAGAGAGCCTTCACTGCCAAGGGGGGAAAATGTTAAAAATGGAGAACCTCGGGCCGGCGAGGCTGGGCAAGAGCCCAAAGCGGCTCATAAATTAGTGCAAAAATGACTAGTGTAAGTGTTAGCCCTACTCCTAACAAAAAATAGGTGTTGATGTAGCCATTTGTCAACCTATAAAGCAAGCACATCATTATAATACTAATGGTCTATAAACCTCTTCGTGAGATTGTCACACTTCTCTGGAGCTTGTGAGCATTTCGTAAGGGTTTTCGCCCAGACAATCCTACCATAGTCCACAAGACCAAGCCACACTTTGGCTTGAAGTTTTTGCCGAGGCCACCGATTCATGTAGAAAGCGGAATCATTTCTCTCGCTCCAAAATTACCACAAAATAATGCCACAAAGTAGAAGCCAAATCTTGTTGACCGGCTTGAATTTCCTAGGCATACGATGAGCAAAGATATCGTGTTTCCATGCGAGGCTAGTGTTGAGTAACACATTAGTAGGGGGAGGGTGGAACTTAGTGTCACTCTCCTCCGAGGTGGAGATGGCCTGCCGCAGAACCTGCCTTTGACGACGCTTGTCTGATCCCTGTCGAAGTTGAGGAGCTCTGCAGACTAGAGGCAGAGAAGAGTGGGTGTGAGAAAGGAGTAGCTTTGAAAGTACCTAAACTTCCCATTGCCAAGCATCTTTTGTAGGTTGACATTCCCAATATCAATGGAGAACAATCTCATGTATGTTAACAGTACAAAGATGACACTGTTGGTCAACCTTCCCTTAGATCCTACCTCTCCAGACGATCATCGCCAGTGCCTTATGCCTCACCGTCCAAAGCAACCCAACTTCTTTCTGAACTTTGTCTCTATCCCACACATTCAGCCAATGGAGTTTGTACCCATCATAAAAGACCCCACTCCATTTTCTTTCAACCACTCAGAAAACTTGTTGTCGGCTCCTCAAGATGGTGCATCCAAGAGTCTAAGTTGCGTGTATGAATGGGACATTACCATCCCATTGATAACGTGCTCGGTCCCAATTCAGTTGATCGCAACGACGATAGTATAGGTGTATGGGGGTCTTCTTTGGTCCTCATGAAATCGTCACCACGTGGACCCTTTCAACAAAGCCTGAATAAATTGCGACAAGGTCGGCACTGCACTCATCCCAAACCACTTTGTGCGTGAGGTCATGCTAGGGAATCGCAATGTAGGCATGATGACGGAATTGCATGTGAGCCCCATTCCAGCGCCTTGAGGACCCACTTTGTCATTGGCTCAAAGTTGGCGTCCTCCAAGTTGCTGAGGTTGAGACCATTTTTTCCCGCGCCACTGACGACATTGAGCCTAGCTTAAGCAAACTCGAGCTCTTCTCATTGTGCCCGAGGAAATCTAATTCATCACTACACCCCGTATTCCCTTCATGCTTTCTTAGTTCTTTTCCAAATGGATAGGGAAAAGAGAGGTATAGACGTCAACACATTATTACCAGTGATGCTTATTCCAGTGGCATTGATTTTTGTTGTATTCTAGTATACTAGTTTTTTGAATACCCTGTCATACACAAAGTCTTCCACTGCCTTAGAAGAAAGTGACATGCCGAACGCGGAGCCAAACAATTTGTTGATCTCGTCATTGTCCGCCCAGCTGGTGCCAAGATTGTTTGTCCACGGTGGATGTCCGAGGCCGTTCCAATCTGCGAGTAAGTTGTAACAACTCGACTTAGTCCAATTTATGACTAATCGTGTAGCGAGGGAGAGAACTCCAAGCGTATAAATGAGATGTGTGATAGAGTTTCACTCCCTAAGAGTGTAAAAGACGTGTCGTCCGCATACTACGCAAGGATCTGTTGTCGATCTTCACACAAAAGTTGAATTCCTGTGATCTTCTCCGCCCAAGCCTCGGCTTGTACTATGGTGTTGAGAGCCTTCGCTATAATGATGAAAAGGTAGGATGCGAGGGGATACCCATATTGAAGTTAAAATAAGTAGAGAGATAGTTGCACAAGTAAAAAAGCACACAAAGGAGTACGAATAATGCTTGGAGAAAGATGTTGCCTTTATTCAAAGGCCTTTACATAGAGTTGAACTTGGTATCAAACTTTTGCCAACGCATTGGACACATGGCGGTCCGATATCATATGCCCATCAACGTGTCCCTCGCCAACTAATACATAGGACATATGGTGGTTCAACATCATGTGTCCATCCATGTCGTCTTGATGTAAATATTTACAGTGTATAAAACATACACTTCTTTATAGTTTGAGAAGATTTTTTATTAGGATGACAAAACTTACTGGTGACGCTTCCAACAGCTTCAAGGTGATGCTTATTACTCATGGAACTGTTTAAATGGCAAAAGCCATAAACAATATTCACCAATTTGAAGTATTCCTTTGGAATCGTAGATTTTGTGTTTGGTTTTGAAGTTCGAACTGTAAAATATGAAGTTAGACAACTTTTATGGAGCCGTAAGATTTAGAGTCTGAATCGGAGGTAGAAATAGAGTTTTTCTTGTCTCAGTTGCCAATTTAATCATCTCAGCCGGCAATTTCTATACCATTGCCATTCTACCCACGGAATGAAGCTAGATCTTCTTGTCCGTTGAAGTAGCCTCGTGTTGAGCGGCGTTGGCATGGTAATCACCAAAGAGAGGCTCGTGCTTTAGTGATCATACTTCAAACTGGATGTGTTGAACCGGGCACCCATAAAGTGAAATTTAAAGGAAGCTTTGAGGGCCTGAACGAAGATTATTATTTTTGCATATTTGAGTCAATTGAAGTAAGCGCTAGCCACCATTGTTGGTTACAAGGTCCAGTAAATCCTTTGACAAAGACTCAACGTGCAAATTACATCACAATCACTATCAAGCACATCCTCAAGTTCTTGCAGTTGTAGTAACATTCTTATTTTACTTTAATTTTTACCTCTACTTGATTTTTATTCAAGCTTTGTACTTAAAATAAGTATTTTGTGTTTCATTTGAATGTTTGGAATTAAAATTTGATAAATAGAGGATAGTTTACATTATGGTAAGAATTGTAGAGGTTTATTGGTTTTAAAATAAAAATAGGAACTTACCTTCAAGTGTTTTCCTAGGGCCAATGAATGTTTTGAGACTCATGTAAGGTGCACATAGGCTAATTCCACCCACCTCTCAATCGGATTTTTGAGTAAGAAAGAAGTTAGTGTATTTTGGAATGAAGTGTGTGTGGGTGTAGAAAGTCGTGAGTTTGATCGGCCATAACTTTGAATATAAACAATATTTTCAAAAGAAAATTTAATGATTTTTTTTCTCATTATGATTCGCTTCCACAAAGATGTCTTTTTATTTGATTTAGAGTTGCGAACAAAAAATTACAAGCGTATGACTCAAAGAGAGTCTGTTGTCACCCAACGAAGAAGAGCAAAGATGTGGGCGACCACCAAAGTTTGTAGTTTTTTCTTCTCTCATTAAAACTTTCAAGATACATAGAACTATTTCTTGGCTTTCCAAAAAATTATCACTTAAATCAATTGGAGTGTATAGCAAAACGTATGGGTTCTTGATTAGAGATAGATCTTCTCCCTCAATCTTTTGAAACCCGTGATTTTGTAGAGTTATCAATATTTTGTGAAAAATTGGTTGGAATTGAAATTTTTAAGAAGATAGGAAATTTTATAAGCTTTCCAAAAACCTATCAACTTCTCAATTTGCAAGAAAATTGGAAATGTTATTAGTTGAGAAGCAAATGAAGGTCTGTTGGCTATTATTTTTCGTGTAAAATGTAGTTCGCATGAATAAGGAGTTGGGTTTCTTCTCAATTGTTGAAGGCTTTGAAGACTTCAAGACTTGAACACTTAAAGCTATGAAAATTGAAAATTGAAGACTCGTGTATTGCGGTTTGTGGCTTTGTTATTCTTAGCCGATTTTTGAGACTCCTCTTTTTATTTTTATTCCTAGCCGATTTTGAAGGCTTGTCGTAATCATTTTTGCATCGTAAACACTGCTGCGGGATATGCGATTATTCACTATCAGCCCCATTTTTTATGTTTGTGGCGACAAAGTGAGATTGATCATTCACATGGTCGGTCTTTTATGTTGCTCCCACCGATGAGGCTTGAATGCTGGTCACCGTGGATTTGAAGTTTACAAACCAGTCTTTCGGACGGTCAGCTTGTAGTTTGACCGTCCCGTTTTATCCGTCCGAGGCCGTGGTTTCTTATCACCCACCTTTACCCTTAACCTTCTAGAATCTTCGGAGGATAGGCCAACGGGGAGAAGTTTGAAGACTAAAAACTTCAAGATTTGAGAAAATTTCATAGCAGACTATTCCGAGTCGCAATCAAATAGTTCGCAAATTTCTAAAGCGCAATCCTCTCTTCCCGACAACGTATCACCTGCTGGCCAACTATTTCATCGGACACATGAGGCATAGATCTCATGCAACCACCCATGTATCTTTGTTTATCCCATGCACAACACATGTGTTGGTCCTACCTCTTTGACCATGCCACATGTCAATTCACCTTTGTCCCTTTTCTCCCCTTTTACTTTTCCATCTATATCTATCTCAATGCATAACTATTTATACCACCGTATTAACTACAAGCAATTCTAAACTCCAATAGTCCGACTTTGCGAGTAGTTGCCTTCTCGCAATCCCGTTTTGTTTGCTAACCTTTGATGCCGCTCTTTTGCAAGTGCCATTGTCAACATCGGCCACCATGTCTTCTATTGGGCAATACTTCAAGCCTATCTCTTCACTCTCCAACTTCTTGCAAATGAAATGATGTTGCACATCAATGTGCTTTGTACGTGAGTGGTGCGTGGGGTTCTTTGCATGGGCTTTGCACCCTTGGTTGATACGCACGATGGTCATTGTTCCTTCTTGAATAAATCCCACATCCGCGGAAAGCTTGCAAAACCAAATAGCCTCCTCTATAGATTGACTAGTTGCCATATACTCCGCCTCCGTCGTAGACAATGCAATGGTGGATTGCGTCTTGCAATTCCATGGGATGGCACCAACTACAACAAAGAATATATACCCCATTGTTGAACGACGCTCGTATCCATCTCTGGCCTAATCAGCATCACACTACCCTCTCAAAGCAATGCCTTTATCGTCAAGACATACCTTGTGGTCCTTGATACCTTGCAAAGTATACCGCATGATGCGCTTCACAACTCTCCAATGTGATGGACTAGCCCTAGATATAAATTGGCTCACCATGATCACTGCAAATGCAAGGTCAGGTTGTGTTGCTACCATGGCATACGTTAAGGATCCAATTCCACCTTTGTATGGCAAGCCTTCCATCTCACCATGAATTGCCTCAAAGTCTTTCTTGAAGAACTTCAATAGTTTGACAATCACATCAAGAGGGGTTCCAATGGGCTTGCATTCCTCCATATTGAAGGGCGAGTGCACCTCATTAATGTACTTCTTTTGGCTCATCGTGATGATGTGTGCCTTGCGGTCCCTCACAAATTCCACTCCAAGACAATACTTCAATTCCCGAGATCGTTCATCTCAAATTTTCTTTAAGCCATGCCAACTTGGCCAAGATGATCAGATCGTACAAGTAGATGAGCACTCCCAACAAATATTCACCCGTTTGCTTAACGTACAAAGAGTGGTCCGCTTGGCTTTTCGTACAGACCTCATTTGTGACAACAGCCTAAATCCGTTGGTACCATGCTCTTCGTGATTGCTTCGGTCCGGACAACAATTTCTTGAGCTTGCACACAAGATGCTCAAACTCCTTTTGTTCAAACCCTTGCGGTTGATCGATGAAGATGCCTCCCTCTGACTCTCCATTCAAGAATACGGTCTTTACATCCAACTGATGGATCTCCAAGTCCAACGCCGCACCACACGCAAGAATACACCAAATGGTGGTGAACTTTGCCACAAGAGCAAAGGTCTCAAAAAGTCGACTCCCGCAACTTGAAAGTATCAATTTGCCATCAATCTTGTCTTGTGTCGCACAACTTGGCCATAGCATCCTTCTTTGTGCGAAACACCCACTTGCATCCTACGCTCTTGCAATCCATTGGAAGAGTAGTCAATTCCCATGTTCTATTTGCCATGAGTGAGTCATACTCCTCTTGCATAGATGCCTCCCACTTGCTCACATCCTCCGATCACAAAACCTCACACAGGTTCAATGGTTCCTCAAGAGATGCAACATTGGCCCATTGGCCCCATTCTACCTTATGTTCCGGCAAGATGTGGTTCATCCGCCACTCTCCTGGCTTTTACCGTTCCCTCCTTTGGTACCGAGGCTCTTGTGTACAACCCACGTCATGATTATCGTTTGATGATGGTGTTGATGAAGGCACCACGCTTGCACCTTCTTCTTCATCATCCACCGTTGTTTCCTTCACGGAATGACGACCTTCACTATCATCCAAGATAATTGATTTGAAAGATTTGTCCACCAACAAAGGCTCCTCACTACTCCCACTTGGACGCAACTCCAAACCGTGACCAACACTTAAGCTTTCTTCAATAAATATTTCATGACAACTCCAAATGATCTTCTTTGTCCCAATACACATGAGGCGATATGCCTTGGTGGCCTCGTAATAGCCAAGAATCAAACACTTTGTGCCTTTTGCATCGAGTTAATTCCTCTTTGCATCAGGCACCATCGCATATGCAATGCAGCTAAACACACCCATGTATGTAATGCATGGCTTGCGGCAGCTCCAAGCCTACTGTAGTGTAATGGTAACAAGAGCCTTTGTTGGGCACCGATTGCAGATGTATACCGCATTAGTCACCGCTATCGCCCGAAAAGCAAGCTTGAGTCCTTGAGCGTGGATCATGCTCCTTGCCATCTCTACAATATTGCGGTTAGCTCGCACCGCCACTCCGTTTTGCTTGAATGTGTATGGTGTTGATGATTGCCTCTTCATGCCGTGATGCTTCAAATACTCTCAAAATGCCTTGGAGATGAACCTTCCACCATTGTCCAATCGAAACACCTTGATATTGTGCTCAGATAGCTTCTCCGCAAGCGCCTTGAACTTCTCAAGGCACTCCTCCTTTGTCTTCAACGTGTACAATCACACCTTCCTTGAAAAGTCATCAGTGAAGGTCACAAAGTACCTTGTACCGCCAATGGACATGGTCCGTATAGGGCCGCACATATCCGAATGTACAATCTCCAATGGCTCTGAGGCACGAGTCCCTCCATCTTTTGAAAATGGTGTCCTATGTTGTTTGCCTTGCACACAGCCTTCACAAATGGTATGGATGATTTATCTTTGCCAAGGGTCATACCACTTACCATGATTTGAAGCAAATGCACACTCCTCACGTTCAAATGATCAAGTCGGCGATGCCAAAGCTTCATGGCTCCATTCTTACTTGATGATTGTGTCAAATTGACCACATCCACCTCATACACCTTGGTGAAGGCCACTTGGTACAAGTTTTCTTCACGAGGTGCAATCGCAAGTACATCTCAATTGGGTGCCCTTATTGTGCATCCGTCTACATTGAATTGCACCTTCATATTGATTGGCACAAGCTTGCTCGCCGAGAGCAAGTTTGCTTGCAACTTGGGCACATGGTGGACGTCCTTGATTGTCATCCTCTCTTTGAACGCCTCGTCACGAGCACTTCAACAACAATGGCATTCACTTCAACGGCATCCACAACACTAACATATCTAAATGCACGTTGCATGATAGAATTACCTCATATGTATCAAATGTTGCATTATGTGGTCTCATGTGTTTTGTGGTGCCCGAATCCACTTACAAATGGACTTGGAATGAGATGCATTTTGAGTTGCAAATGCATAGTCATTGTTCTCCTTGGCATGGTTGACTTTCTCCTTCTCTCTTAGTTGGTTTGCGTTGTTGCGTTCCCCTTTCTTTGGCTTGAAGCAATTTCGTGCAAAATGGCCCGGTTTACCACAATTGTAACATACCTTGGGCTCTCCACGCAAGGACGAGTTGCCCCTCTTGTTTTGCCTAGATACCAAGGCCACATTATTCCCATGCGTTTTTTTCTCCTTGTGCTTAGACACTTTGTGCATCATCCTTGCAACCACAAACTCCATGGTGAGGTCCTTTAAACGCAACGTCTCCAACGCGGTGATCAAGTTCTCAAATGACGGCGGCAGGCTCTCGAGTAACGTCATCACCACATCCTCATTTCTCACAGGGACCTCCAAACAAGTGAATTGATCCGCAATTTCCTTCACTTGGTTGATGTAGGTCAACAAGTCATCACCTTCTCGCATCTTGATTGTAAGAAACTTACAACAAATGAAGAGCATGTTAGACAAGCTCTTGATTTTGTGGATGTTGTACAAAGTCTTCCATGCTTCCACCGGTCCTTTGCAACCCTTGATGTGGGTAATTTGGCTGTCACCAAATTAATCCCAATGCTAGACAAAGCCTTCTTGGCACGCGGATTGTAGACCTTTATCACCTTTTGATCATTGTCGGAAGATGTAGGTTCCTTTGTCTCTTCAACAATCTCCCAAACGTCCATGGACTTGAACACCATCTCCATCTTCAACTTTCAAAGGTTGAAGTTGTCGCCCTTAAACTTGTCGATAACTTAGTACCCTCATTCTTAAATTTAGCCATGTTGACACTCAAATGACCAAGATCAATCCTTTTATGCTTCTAATGTGCAATAATTCATCTCAATCACTTAATTGAGCCATTTCTAGGCTCCAAGGTGCATGTATGTACCTCAAACACTCAAATCAACCTCTTTTAAGGCTTTAATGGACAACTAAGCACCTTACACACTCAAATCAACCCTTTGAAAGCTATTACGTGCAAGTACAATCTAATGAGTCACTTCTTAGCTCAAATGTGCAAAGATACAACTCAAATACTCACATCAAGTCCGTTCAAACTCAAATCTATACCACTGCACCTCGTTCAACCAAATCAACCCATTTTTTGCTCATGTACGCAAATATGGACTTCAATGACTTCAATATGCTTCACGTAGACTCCAATGTGCAACTAAGCACCTCAATAACTCAACACGGCATCTTTAGAGAGCAAACAAGCACATTTGCTATTAAAGAACACTTCCAACGTTCAAAAGCTTGAATGTGCACAACCGCCGCTTTTGCAACTCTTTGTGCCTTCGCAAATCGCCTCAAATGCTCCAATTGAGCCTTTGTGCGCTCCAATGCTCTAATTGAGCTCTTGTGCACCTCCAATGCTTCAAATGAGACCTTGTGCACTTCCAATGCTCCAAATAAGCCCCTGTGTTCCTCAAGCACTCAAAACCTCTCAAGACCTCCTCCAATTAAGTATTGCAACAAAACTCTACACTTGAAACTCACATGAGTGGGACCACAATCTATTGAAGTTAAAAGAAGTAGAGATATAGTTGCACAAGCAAAGAAGCACAGAAAAATATACAAACAATGCTTGGAGTGAGATATTGTCTTCTTTCAAAGGCCTTAACATATAATAGAACTTGGTGGCAAATTTTTGCCAACACATTGGACACATGGCGGTCCGACATCATGTGTCCATCCACGTGTCCCTTGCCAACTAATGCATGGGACACATGGCGGTCCGACATCATGTGTCCATCCACCTGTCCCTTGCCAACTAATGCATCGGACACATGACGCATAAACATTATGCAATCACCCATGTGTCCTTGCTTATCCCATGTACAACACATGGGTTGCTGCTACCTCTTTGACCATGCCACATGTCAATTCACCTCTCTCCATTTTCTCCTCGTTTACTTTCTCTTCAATTTATATTTCAATGCATAACTATTTACACCACTGTAATAACTACGAGCAACTCTAAACTCCAACAAGCCGTGCATCATACACCTTTCTATCTTGAATGCAAGTGAGGGAACCGAGTCCTCTTTTACCGCGGAGGATGCGTGATGGAATAGAAGACAAACCATATCTAGGAACTCTACTGGAAATCCGAACACCTCGAGAATCCTAAAGAAGAAGAAGAACGTTGGTTCCTGAAGGGACCGGCGTGAATGAAGTGTTTGTTTGTTCCACCACCAAGATCATGCCCACCAGACCGAGAATCTTAAACATGTAATTCGACTCAACCATATTGTAAGCTTTTGTAAAGTTTGACTTGATGATTAATAGAGGTTGAGTAAATTGTTCAGTCCATGCCATGGTCTTATGAATAAGTATAAGGTTGCTTAGGACTTAAGATCTCCATGAGGACGGGTTGTAACCTAAGCAGTAAAACTTTAGCATAAATCGTGTAGGCTAAGTTCAACAGGGAGATTGGCTACTAGTTTGTGAGGGCAATCCACGGACTACCTTTAAGCAATAAGCCAACATCCCGTGATTCACTCTCGGAGGCAACTTGCCTTGGTTGATAGTGTCATGTATCATCTGTGTATATTCTAATCCTTCTAAGTCTTGAAGACTAGGTAGAATTCTAACACAATCCGATTTGGATCAAGGGATTCCTAATACGCATATGGACCGAGGGATTTCCTAATCCACATTTCCATCAAGGCCTGATTTAAATCAAATTCTAACAAAGGTTTTTTTAATGAAGATTTCATGTGTGGACTAAGTTTATCAAAGAGGGATTAGAGTACCTGATGTTGAGCCCCTAGGAACGCAGAAGTCAAGGTGTGGACAGTGTAGAGTTTTTGACAATACCTTTGGTAAGTGTGCTCTAGCCTAGCACACAATCTCTATGGCTGCCTATCTTCATTCGCGAGTTTTATAATTTGTAATGCTGATGATCTTGCTTTGTGACTGTAAAGAATTCCTTTAAACACTTGTTTCTTGTTTGCATCCATTTTAGCCGGCTTCTAAGTTGCATTCATGCCACCTCCTCTTTCTCAAGCTCCTGAAGCTAGTAAGTAACCAAAAAAGGAGAGACTAGAGTTTCTAAGTCATATGCTCCGGATCTTGTTTTGAACTTCCAATTTAGTGAATAGAATTGCATTCATCACATAGGTGGATTGGCGCTATTGTTGCTCTTCGAGCCAAACTTCTCACAAAATAGGTAAGTGATCCAAATGTACAGAGTCACCAAAAATTTGGTAGGTATTGCTTCTGGATGCCGAGTTGCTTCCTATGTGTGTATACGTCCTGTCGAGTCGAGCATGTGCGCACCTTCCATCTCGTCTTCTATGGTTCCACAAGAATCTTATCCAATTGCAACAAGGAAATATGTCTTTCATTCCAAGAGTTCCCACCAATTCTTGAAACAAGTCCCTCTCTTCCTCGGTGTCATAAGATTCATAGTGGTTTGATTTGTCCTCCCTTGTTTTTACAAAATTCTAATCTCCAGTAAGTATCCATCTGCAATCGCAAAGAAGAGTATCAAGGAGCTCTCTCCATAGCATACTTTGTTCACTTGGTGTGTAACGACAATAGGCGTTGAGAATGGCCAAGTCCCCTTACGGAACTTGGAAGCCCTGCTAGTTGGACCCATTGTGTACTATCATCTATCGTATGGCCTTAATTGGAGATGAAATGTGATAGTTTGAGACATAATTACATTCCACCACTTCTAGTACCATAATGGCGTTCCTCGTTATTGTACGCAACTTGAGCTTCCTGCCCTACAAATATTGCCTACGGCCTAAGAAATCCAGGTGATGCCTGGAATCTCCCCCCATGCAATTTTGTCTCTTGGAAACAAATGACATCTACTTTACCTAATAGTTTCCTAAAGTAGTATTGTATTATAGCTCATTTTACAAAGTCATTCATACCTTGGACGTTTTAACAAACAATGGCTACTTTCATAAACGGTTTTTTGGGGGATAAAAGGGGGGGAAATTGTCATGCATGCTTTGGAGAGCTTATTATGTTTTGGCTCGTTGAAACATCGTGGGAAAATCTTGCCGACCTGCCATAGGTCAGTGATTGAGAAGTTATGCTTGAAGGGCAAAGATTTGAGTCTGGCTCCGGTTGTTGCTTTGAGTGTATGCTATCCTCTACACGTTTTGTTTTCTTCAATTTGATCGAGGAGCATGATATGCGAGCATTCTCTAAGCCCTTGTCTTCCAGCAAAACATTGAAGACGAATACAAGGTAGGCTCGAATCAGAGTCGTCTACATCGACGGACAGGGGCCCAAAGACAATGCATGGATGGACGGACGGACGAAAGGACAACACTTTGTAGCAGACAGTTGCGTGTAAAAAAACTACCAACCCTAAATCAAATTAACAACTTACCCCCTAATAAAACACCTGTGCTTACACGTCATATGACTTTCCTCGTCACGCCATAGGCCAGGCGTGCGCGCAAGCGAGTCGGGCGTGCACCTTCAGGTTGTGTGCACAACAACTGAGGTCTGGCGCGTACCATTGAGTGTCAGGCGCGTACTACTAAGGGTCGGGCGCGTATCGTTAGGGTCCGGTCGCACAATATTAGCGGCCTGGCGCGTACCATTAAGAGCCGCACGCGCACTTGCTTGTCGTGCGCGTACGGTTAGGGGTTGCACGCGTACCAAATTCCAATTAGGGTCGGGCGCGCACGCTTGTAGGGTCGCGCGTATGCGCGGATTGGAAGTAGGGTACTTTATAGAAATGAACTTTACACCACTAACACCATTAACTAGGTCGGGCGTGTATCTAAATGAATCAAGCGCGTACCTAATTGGGTCGGGCGTGTATCAATAGGTATCGGGCACGCGCGGTCTGGGGTCGGATGTGTGTGTCCACAGGGGTCAGGCTCGTGCGGTCAGGGGTCCAACACACTCGCACAAGACTCTTGTGCACGCGCCTAGAGGTCAAACGCGTGTGGTCAAGAGTCGAGCATGCACAGTCAGAGGTTGGGCGCGCATGCATATGGGTCGGGCGCGTGCGCACATGGGTCGGGCGCTTGCGGTGAAGGGCCTCGTGCGCGCACATAGGGAGCTGGATGCGTACCAATAGGGGTCGAGCGCGCTCGCATAGGAGGTTGGACGCGCACACTTGCAGGGTTGCGCGTGTGCGCACATTGGAAGTTAGATTCTTTTTGGACATGAACTTCACACCACTAACACCACTAAATGGGGCTGTGGGCGCACGCTTGTAGGGTGGCACGTGTGTACAAGTTGGAAGTTGGGTTCATTGTGGACATAAACTTCACACCACTAAAAGCATGTACGCCCCTTGTACGCCAACCCAGCGCAGCTAAAAATTTCTTGAAGAGTTCAAATCCACAAATTCCATCATTTTGACTAATTTCATATATTATATATTTTCTGGGAATGGAGGTCCGTGGGCTGTTGCGGCGACGTAGTCATTTTGTGCGAGTCACGCCATAGCACATCAACGCCCTAAAACACAATCAAGCTCAAGCCGACATTATTTAGTGATCCCTTAGTATCAGTCCTTGATCGCGATTACTCTGAAAATATGAAGTCAAATTAGAGTTTAAGGATTTTGAAGTGAGTTTGTTGTGTGTCACTTTGACGAGTAGAGATTTGACGAGTATCACTCTTGTACACGGGAAAGAGCACAACAGATACATGATCCTCCCCAGATTGGAACGCCTACAAGCAACTCCGTGAGCAAATCCATGTGAATCTCCTACTATCAAAATTAGGTTTCACTGGCTTAAGTTGTTAGATTGTAAGAATGTAGGAGCCTTTGTCTTTGAAGTAGTACAAGAAGTAGATCCAACTCCACTTAAACAGTCTAGGATTTGCTCTGCATCGGTAACCTGTCTTGTTTGTTTTTATCTATATTGCATTTACTAGTGTCAAATCTATTAAAAGCAATTGTCTACGTCCTACTCTGCAAAAGTGGACAAAGCCAAAAGAGGCACAGACAGTGGATCATCCATTCTCCAGAGTAGCATGCAAGTGAGAGTCACGGCGCCATTCGTACAAGGACAAACATAAGGACTTGTACGCACAAAGTTGTATCTTGGAGCTGCATTTTGTTGGAACCGTATCAAGCCCTTCCCCAAGAGCAGTCATGGCTACACTGATGGCCACACCCAATCTACCAGCAAGCTACGCCGCAACTTTGAAAATGCAGTTGGCCCACGCCCTAGTTCAACCAACTGAGAAAGAAAACAAGCAAAGAGCTGAAAACCAGCAGAGGAAAGAAATGATAGAGCTCGTGGCTGCCACAACCAGCCTAGGTCAACACGTTTCATATCACCAGACAAAGGCTGCACCAAATGAAGAGCTCCCAAACTTCTTCTTTAGAAGTAGTGCCGATTTTCTTGTAAAAAACAAGTTGCCTCCATCACCCTGGATGCTAAGAAAGTAAAAAAAAGAAATGGACTACTTTTAGAAGAATGTAGCCATTGCATACTATGTTGGAAAACAACAAAAATAGGACCCTTTGCAAGTATGGATGGCAACAGTATTGAAGGAAATTCAGACCAAGTGCAAAATCGGCAGAGACTTAGGCAATGGATTTTTTCAGATCATTGCTAAGGATGAAGCCACAATACAACGCTTTTTATGCTAACTTTCTACCTATCCAAGCGGGGAACATGCAGTGTGCAACCATGGGTGCCGGGATTCAACTCGAGCAACCCGGTGAACACCCATATACTAGTCTTGATCACATCGAAGGCGGTCCCGGATGAGTTAAGAAGCAACGCCCAAGACATAGCACAATGTTTGGGGCGAGTTGTCGGACGTAATTGTGCCAACGCATACAACACCGATAAAAAAATTTGCATTACTATATGCTTTGAAGATCCCTTTGCAGTGAACGTGGACGTCTTCTATTCAATTTCAGACGCGACAACCATAGTCGATGTTGACTATAACGACTTATTGATCCAGTGCTGATTTTGTTTGTCAACCACACTTTTCATCGAAGAGTGCAAAGTTCTTCAAAACCCTCAACGCGGAGCACAACGGTAGTATCAACAGCCCATAGCATCAACAAACAACAATTAACCGACATCTTTTGCAGCAAACAAACGTCAACAATAAGAAAGGGCAACCAAGAACAAGTCACCCACCTGCGAATCGATGAAGGCGGCCACAACCAACACACTGCCTAATTTATGATATGTGACTGAGAGCATGGCCACTGGGACTCCAACCCTGATGGCCATGGCCGAGTTAGTTTGGAGCCCGGTGGCAATTAATGTGCAACTTGAGCCACACCGTAGCCCGGTCCTAGCTACGACTACGTTCTCTGGAGGATGATCTCGATGGTTATAGCCTCATAATAAGACTATTTCCAAATCTAGGTTTTGCCTTTTGTAATAAGAACAGCCAATGAGTGGAGACCGAGCGGTTAGAATTTGCTCGTTGCCCCCACGGCAGCGGAGTGAGCCGAAGTAGAGCCGACCATCGCCCGAGCTGGTTGGAGGCGTGGTGGGCTGCAACCAAGTACCTCCACCCACGCCATCCACCAACGGCGGATAGAAGTGGGGGTGCTCTAAGAACATCTGCACCACTCACTCTAACATGCATAACAATGAAAATTTGTCCCACTGCAAAAAAAAATCCACGCCAAAATGTGTCGAGGTGGCATTGGGAGTCCTTTCTACATGAGGTTGGTGTAGAGCTTGCAATCACGGCATGAGAGGTGGTTGAATCCAACACAGGCGCTGCAAGGAGGGAGGGATCATGAATTTGAAATAAGTGTTACCGAATTGAGATTCGGCGGGTTGGCGCGATTGTAGTGTTAAAGTGGAAGAGACGCGGTGTGCAGGAGGGCACCACTTGCTTGGCTAACACACCAACCACCACGAGGATGCAGTTCATGCCATGTTAGTTGTGGTGCCCCACAATGCGGATGCTTTGAAGAATGGTGCAAAAGAATGTAAAATACATGATATCTTTGAAGATTAAAGATTACTATTATATTTGAATATATATAATCACATTAACATGCATATGAGAACCATTTTACATGCATAACAGGTTTGTTTTTTTTGTGAATCATGTATATGCTTGTCAAGTACCTCAAATTGATGCTTAAATGGTCAAGCTTAAGGGGATCAAAAATCAATCCTACAATAAAATTTGAGCCATAAATGTTTGTCAAATTGTTGAATGTATTATTATACAATTGGCAAAGGAAAACAATTATACTAGTTTAATCCTTGAACTACTAATAAGCACAAAAAATTGCAACATTGACATTTTATTTAAATACAGTAAAATTAGTTTAGAATATAGTAGAATTATTTTAGAATAATAGTGTTCTATTTCTAAAGGATTTAATCTGACAAAGACAATACCATGGCACATTTAATTATGAAAATTCAAAATTTGTTATTGAAATCAACACTGTAAAAACTTGCTCAATGGATCAAAATCCCCTTGGAGAGAATTTGTCTTTTACATGTAAATTTAAATTAAAATAAAGTATTGAACATGGATTGTCAAGTCTACATCCTTAATAGAATTATTTGTAAATTGAGACAAAGATTTAATGAGGATAATCATATTTTCTCATTTTTATGATTAATAAAAGGTACTATATAGCTCTTAATTTCGATGATTAATCAAAGAGGGAGAAGATAGTTAGACCACGGTGTTATATGACGTCTTTTCTTCTCTTCTTAAAGCCCTTTAAAATTACTATAAACTTGAGTTTAGAGAACACCAAGTTCTTCCATCTCTAGAAATAATAAACTACCAAGCTTCTCCATATCAAATGCCTATCAAAAGTGGAATGATAGCACAACTAAAATTAAAACAAGGGGGTTTCTATCAAGACATTGGATCTCTTCAAGAATGACTCAGATGTGCAGCCACTTTTAGCTGTTTGGCCTCCCTTTAACTCTCATCGGGATTAATCTTTGTATTTCTATTTAATTACAAACTTAAAATCTAGGGTTACATTATATAAAAAACACCAACGTAATTAAATTTTATATGAACTATTTAGTGTCTACATCCACAACTCTCATGATTTTGAATTTGGACCATTTTCAAGAACTTTTGACATTTCAAATAATGTCAATATGATATCTCTATGATGCTCATCTTGATAATCAAATTTTGATTTTTTTATGAAGATTCGGTATTAGTAGTAGTTCCATGCTAAATTGTAATATGAGGAACCTCCCAAATGTTTGCTATATCCTTCTATTAAATTTTTTAATTGTTGATCCACGTAGCCCACATTTTGCTATATATATATAATACTTAAATTGATTGCATGGATTGAAAATTTGTGTACCAACTAAAAGATTGACAACAAAAATGATTCAAGATAATTCAAAGGTATTCACACCCTCCCCAACATGGTATCATTTTTTTTTAATTATATATGTAAAACTTAGAGATTCTTTTTTATGTTTGATTGTTTAATATTTTCCCCTACTTTTGGATGTAGTATTTACTTTTACCATTTGGATTTGTATTCTATATGGATTGCATGTATGAAAGAATCAAAATAAGTGTTGGCACTTTTAGAACCTCTGTTCTTGGTACAATTATTTGGAAGTTGTCACATACCTCCACTAATTTATTCCTTAAAATTTGTGTACAATGAATTAACATCATGTACAGAATTATAGAAATAATTATAGACATAGTGTAGTGTAAAACTTTCACATGACAAGAAGTCAAAGAATGCAAAGAAGATATAAATCCTTTACGCACTACAATATTCTGATTATATTTGTGAAAACTTTTAGCATGTTCCTTTATTATTCTAAATCAAGACACCATGGTTGAAATTTGACTACACTTTCCTTTTCTTACACTAGAATGGCAATTTTGAATAACAATGACAAAAAATTAGTCAAGAAACTTTAGAGCCTAACAAGGAAGAGTGTTATCATATATAAATTCTGAATGCAATCTCACATTTTGATGATACTTCCCAAAGTACTTAGTATTTCAGGAAAATAAATGTGAATTTTTCTTTCAAAAGTAGCCTCTAGTAAAGAGAACATCATAAATCAGATTGAGCAGGCTCTCATCCAGAAAAACAATTCTACCATGTATTGAATACGGAATAGTATTTGAGTGATTCAAGTTCCCACTATTTTAGCATTTTCTACTCGTACATGCTAATGTTATTGAACCTCTATTGGACGAAGTGTTTGTTCAAGGGACAAAAAATTTCACTTTGACTACAATTATCTTTCAATCAATACAGTCAAAATTCACAAAGATTTTATTGCATCATTTCATATAACTTTAGAAGAAGATCCTACAGTTACATTCTCAAAAAGTTAATCTTGCAAATTTTTAATCCATGGAGCAGGGATTCCTCCAAAATGCCTTGGTCCTTTAGGAAATAATTAACATACAAAACTTACAACTTTCTTACAACTTTGACACATTTCAGTTCTTTATTTAGATTTGCTAGATTTCCATTACTTTCCGGTCTACAGAAAATGATTCAAATTTCAAAGATTGCATTGACAGGTCATATCTTGATACTATGAACTTTGTTGTAACATGTATGCCACAAATCAATTGAGTAAAACCGAACATGATATAAAATGGTTACCTTCTTGGAGTTCACTGACTACACGCAATGGACCATGAACATGGAGTGTTGTCTGAGTTGTTGGAAGACTATTTCTATACGTGTTTATAATATTCCCCGTAAAAAGAGACAAAAGTATATTTCATATGAAGAAGAAGAATGATACTCATCTTTTTTACTCAATGTGAATAAAGGAGTTATTAATGTTTTAGTAATATATCAAGTGGTATTGTCATGTTTCAGTACATAATGTATTTTTTTTTAAACTATGTTTTCTAATGTAAAGCACATCATAAAAAATAATAAAACTTCGAGTAGCTACATTAGATGAACATTTTTTTTTTGGTTTGTTGCAACATTTTACCACAGGATAAATATATCAAAGTACTTCATATAAATAATTTTATTCTACAATCTTGAAACATGCTCCATTCCATTTTGCCTCACATCACAATTTTCAACCCCCATTGACAAAATTAACTCATGTGTTTATAAAAAGCGTGATGGTTCATATTATTCTCTCACAAGACTTCAAAAACCAAATGCTAAAGGAAATCCACTTTCTCAAAAGTTAATCTCATCTACAGAAATAGCATTAGAGCGCATTATTGCAACGACGACTCAGACAACACTCCATGATCATAGTGCAATGCATGTCTTCAGTGAACGCAAAAGACTGTAACATCATCTTTCATCATGCGCATTTTCATTCATTTGAGCATGTCGCATACCTGCAGCAGCAAAATGTACAGCATCAAGATAAGACTTGTCAAGAGAATCATCGAAATCAGCACCATTTTCAATTCAGATAGAAAGAAACTAGCACTCGCAAAAGTCCACTGGAATACATATCCACTTGGTTGTTTTTCAAAAAGAAATAAAACCAGATGGATGGTGTGAGGAGAGTGCTCTGGATAGAGGATTAATCAGCAGCCAGATCTCAAATCATGGCTTTCTCGTAAAAATCCTATGCCATGGACACTATCAAGGCAGAGCATGTTGCCAATGAGATTGCCGTGAAGTGGCTACAGATCAGATACCAAGGTCGTATTTCAAGGCAGGTGGAGATGTACGTGGCATGTGTTTATGCATGGGTGTGATCATGGGTAAGTGGTGCATGTGGATTTTTTAATTTAAGGATTTCGTAACCGACATGTGTTTTGATTAATAATGGAAAAGGGTGTAGAAAGCCTTCGAACAATCATCACTTACTGTACTACAAAGTTTTTTTTTGTTTTTCTAGTGTGGAAGAGTTCCAACGTCTTTGGAGGGTGGGAAGTGTTGATAGGACATGTGATTGTATTAACCCTTTAAGGCCGATGAGATATTTTAGCATGCAAGAATCAACAAGGGTTCTAGATCATGCAAAAAAACATCTATGCATGTGGTACATTTCATCGCAACCTCACTTCATGGAAATCACTGTAGCTCCGTGATGCTTGCACCGATTTTTGTGGCTCCGGTCTCGATAAATGCCCATCTTCCATTTCCCCATGACAGTATGTGGTGTAAACCTTTTCATTGACCATTTGGATTCTCATTCTAAAACATATTAAGTTCATAAAAAATTAAAACGTGAATTGACAATTTTGCACAATTTTTCTGAATATGCTACATCCTTTGATTACCTCTAAAAATTGGTGTAGAAGGAACTAAAATCATGCTTAATGTGGTGGTGATGAATTTAGACCTTGTTTAGTGTGAAAATTGGATACCAAGTGAAGTCAAAGTTTGTTGATCCACTAAAGACATGGAAGAAAAGGGTTCATTTTCTTGATTTCAAACACAATAATCTTTCAATCCTTGCGGTCAAAGTTTATGAAATTTTGTGAGTATGTTACTTAACAAGTGTTAATTGAGATCCCATGCTTTGAACTAGAATTAAAAGTTTTAGCTTTCTTCCTTAGTCATTGCAATGAAACGAGCAGTTTTAAAGTGTTTGTGATTCGAAAATGGCTTGGTAATTTAGGAATTAAGTTGTTCATGGCGGTCGCTTGTAACGTTTGCTATCATATTATCGTTCCAAAACAACCCAAAAAATGGTTCCTCGTCCTTAAAGGGTCAACTACATGTTATTCATTTCTAAGTAATGTAAGGTACATCCCCCATATCCAACAAGATAAGCAATGTGCATATATAGAGAGCTGAGAAAATAATACATGTATTTTCAGTGATAGCCAATAGAATTAAAATTTCAATCCAAGTGATTTCATAGTTTTACAATGAAATGTAAATAGGTTAAGAATTTTCAAAGTGTGAGGCCATGTTTAATGAATGGCCACCAATAGGTATTCCCAACAAGCATTGACCAAAAGTAATACTATCTCCACTGATTCTCCACCTCGTGGGGAATTGGGGTTTTGGCCCCACCGGTTTGCAATTTCTACCAGGCTCCCCCTAGGCGGGCCTTTGGCTAGGGCCCCGAACGGTTTGCTGTTGGCCAACCTGCGACCCTAGAACTCTTCTCCGGGAGATGTCCATGAGTTCTTTCAACGCTCTTTTTCCCACATATGCTACACATTTTGTAGATTTCCTCAATCGTTTGTTTGTACTGCAGTAATTCTTTGTGCTAGCCAATTTCGTGAGATCGCCGTTTCATCTCCTTTCATCTTGCGGCCTAACAAGTCTAGGGAGCCGGTTGGGCAAGCTCCGGCCACACTCTCTGTAGCCTCTACCAAGTTGGAGAACCAATGGAGGCGCTTTAAGAGGTCCCGACTAATACCAAACCCCCATTTGCAAACAAATGAGTGGTAATGGAATGGAAGTGGGTTGGATATATCCCAATTTTATATGTGTTGGATATGGGTTTCGGTTGATTATTAGTGGGGTTACCATATTTAGAAAGTCAAATCATCTTACATTGAAATCATATTTAATAGTCATTGACCTCTTGATGCAGATTTTCCAAATGCAATTATTTATATGTGATTCTATACATTTCATATGTTACCGGTATTTGATATTGAAACGTATAATCAAAAGTAGGACAATGGAAAAAGTTTTACTTGGAGTCTGGTTGGATGTTAATATTGAAATACCATAAACTTTCAGCTTCAAGAAATGGTACCGATTGTTCAATTTTTTTTTAAAAATTTACAAAACTACTTTGATGCTGATTCTATGACTCATTAACAATAAGGGAAATGGTACCAATTTTTGTAAGATATGGCAATGCACGATCTGGGAATTGGTACTGATTTTCACAAGATAAGGCAACAAACAATAGACCGATTGTCGTACAATAACTCAGTTTTTCACTAAACTTCGAGTTGATCAGAGCCATTGAAATGGTTTGGTGTGACCATACCTTGAGTTATATGGTAACATTAATAACTGTGGTTGTTAGGTAGAAAGATCTATTGATGGACACCAAAAGTAGACAACATAGGGTGACTATAAAGGAGAGTTGCTTTCAACAGTCATTTCAATCAATAACATTGATTTGGTCAATAACAATATTTTCTCTTCACAACAACAGTCTGAGTACAATAACAACATTCATCAACAATAGTCTGAGTACAATAACAACATTCATCAAGTTGAAAGTCACCCCTCATGACATGCATGTAACAACATAATCAACCCATGTCCAGTGTAACTTAGAGATGCTCCAAATATCAACCACTTTTTATGGGAGGCAAATTTTGGTGAAACAACAGGGTTGTTGTAGAGGGAGTTGGTTGTAAGGTAGTTATGCCTAAAACTGCCAATGTCCCATGGCTGCCAGCTACTTTTCACCAAAAACTGCCACTATTTGTGCATGTAACCAACTCTCTATTTTTAATGGCGGGAGAAAAGGCTGGGGTGGCATGAATTGGATGCACAGTTGGTGGTTTTAGGGAAATGGGATCTCCTAGACTTATTGTACATGTAAGAGTGGAGAAAATGGAATATTTCTAAAATTAGTTTAAGGTTGACTCATTGCCGGTTTTTAGTTGTTACGCATGCGGTTTTAGGCCATTTGTGGGAGGGTCATGGCCCCCACCTACTGACGGTAACCCAACATTCTTCACATGGATCTTTGAAAAATTATAACTAATTCACATTTAATCTGAAAAATATAAAATCACTTGGATTAAATTTGTAAGTCTATTGGCTACTACTAAAAAATAAATGTAATATTGTTTGGGCTTTCCATACATACACATTGCTTAACTTGGCGGTTTTAGGCATAACTATCTTACACCATTTCACCAACAATAGTAACAAAACATTGCAATGGATGACCTAAAGAATGTCCAAAATTCCACAAAAATTCAACGCCTCCTATAAATCTAGAATAGTACATCAGGCTATAAGGTTGGATGACTTGTAACCACCAACTTAAGCTTGATGACCTATTTATAGAATTTGTATATGTGGTAAGATTTTTATGGGGAATTCAAAATAGGATTTCATGGATATTGCAATTGTCATGACCATTTATTTCTTCATATTGAAATTGCTACAAATTTTCAAAGTGGATAGTAAGCTGTGACCCATTCTCGACATTCAAAACTCTCTACTTCCACAGTAAGTTGTGCTAATGACCACTTGTGCAAGAGACTAAAAACCGAGAGCTTTGAACCAATTATAAACTGACACCCAATCATAATTGACTTCCTAAAATTTCGGAAATGGGGTGGGCGGCTGGTGGTTTTGGCCCACATAAGATTGTTGGTTCTGGGGTTTGTGGTGGTCATAGGTCATCCAACCTTTGTGGAGTACATATATCTTGCCCTCGTCATAGTGGTAAAGGGGACCACTAGGAAGTTTAAGTTTAATCCTCAAAATACACCAATTACACTAAAATACAGTGAATATAGTGAACACAATGAATACATTGAATACTATGCCACATACTATGTTGTATTTCACACACATGCACATTGATTTTAGTCTTAAATTTTGATTGAACTTTTTCTTTAAGATATTCTTCATTGTTTTGTGATTGTTGATCTCTCTCCTCACATACGAAACTCGTGTTTTGATTTGTATAAGGTTGGAACATTTTTGTATACAATCAAGTAGAAAAAACTAAAAAAATCACCAATAATTGTGTATAAATATTTTCTTCACATATGATATGTCAATGCCAAGCTATCAACCTAGTGCACATGTGAACCACTCTAATTCAAAGTAAAAATAATCTTGCAAGAATCTATTGATGGTTAAAGTAGTACACCCTCCAAATTCCACAATTTTCACTACCAATATACGGTAACTTTAAACACTATAATCTATTCCATCAACTGTTGGATGTTGTGCAAAATTTCTCCAAAGTTCAATTCATGGGTCAAGTACAATTTTGTAAGATTAGATATTAATAATAGTCATTGTATTTCCATCAAATTCAGTTCAAAAAAAAAAATCAGAAGAAATCTTGGTTTTTCCGGAAACATCCGTGGGCGGTAAAGGGTTAAAGACCGCCAAGTTCTTCCATATTCAATAGATTCTATCAGTAATCAAATTATACCATAGAAATTACAGGGGGTATTTTAGTGAAATTGTTGGTGAATTCATGATTAACTTGTATTGTACAAAAACTTCCCTTCTCCTGAATGTATTGACACACATTTAAAAACATAAAATGTTCTTTATATAAATCCCAGAGAATCAGTAATAATAATGTTCACCATTTGGATCAAGAATTTGTAAACTCAAGGTCACAAAAAAAAAGTATTTGACTTAATTTTGGGCTTCTTTTGTTGCAAGATCAATTATAAATGTGTCATATAGCTTGACTACACCAAAGATTTGGTATATATATTTGACATCACATGGATTGTGATGGTGAAGACTAGTGCCTTGAATGCTATAATCTTCTCAAAGATGCGATCAGAACTACACTAAAGATGATATTTAGTGTTAACCACACTAATTTGTTTAAAAGTGCTATAAGCTTTTACTCTTGATGAATATTTTCACCAACTATGTTAACAATGATCACTCTCTTTAGATAGTATTGATAGTTGTGCCCTCGGTAAAAATCTTCTTTGAGAGTAAAAAGTTATTGCATTACCAAAAACATTAGTGTGGTTACACTAAATATCATCTTCAGTGTACTGCAAGTTTCTTTTAAATTTTTCTAATAACAAAAGCATTTGTGAATGTTTTATACTCCCCCCTTAGCAAAAGTCGTAAAGTCTTATTTTCAAGAATAGAACCGTGGTTGTTTAGGGGTAACATAAAAAATGAATCAACAATCAATTGATAATTTATAACAACTCAAAATAAAAAATTATATTTTGAAAGCGAGTGGGGATAATCCATAAAGGTCAAAGAACCCACATTTGGGTTGCAACATGATGTGTTTGACATACAAGATGTAAGAATTAGAGCATACTACAACCACAAAAGTTTGTATTTGTCTTGAGCCTAATCCAATGACACTTGATAGTTTTGATCATTATTGCACCAACTACATGCTCGAGAAGTTGCAATATGGCCATGTATTCTTCATGTAAGGTGTCATATCTGAGCATGATAAGGTTTAGATATTGAAATGACCTCCATATGAAAGATGTTAGTTGAAGAATCTTCAATCTAAAGGTGTGTATCTTGTTAAATTTTAGTACATTTTTTGAATGCTAACCTCTAAAGGACAATTTGTCCCTATGGGAGACAAATTGATTTTGGGCAGGTTCCTATAACTCCATTTTTGAAGATAACTTTCTTGAAATTTTGAGTGATAATAGAAATATAGTTTATCTTTGCAAGGATTTTCTTTTTCTTTTTCTGGACTTACATGGAAAAGTTATGGTGCTTCAAACATAAAAAGCTCGACTCTTTTGGCAACTGGGCACCATACTATAGAGATGAATAGTGCTATTGAAGGAAAGTACTCGACAACTTTTAATGTTCTAACTTAAAAACGCATAGAAATTGAGGATTTTACTCTTTTTGAAAAATATAGATTTCTATTTTTAGAATAAGTAATAATAATTCTATTGACTGTTACAATTTTAGATCCAACAATTATTTCTCTATTTAGTTTTTTTCCCAAGTAAAGAGACACTTTCTATACCCCTAGTAATTTCATGTCCATTTTTCTTTTTGTAAATGCCTCCATTACACGTGATTTTTGGCGTGCAATGACCCAGCACAAGGTAGAACATAGCTCCATTGAGTTTATGCAATGTGAAGTGCAAAAATCTGCAATTACCTTGAGTCAAGGTATGGTGAACGTGTCCAGACAGAGTAGAAAAAAACAATTTTACACTCTTCAAATGCATATATTTTTTGATCCGTACGATCAAAGTTTACGGAATTTTTAGGGTGTCTTCTTATAGTAGTTAGCTAGAAGATCCAACAGTTTAAAATAGTAAATGGTTGTATGAATAAGTCTAATAATATCTCATTTCAAAGTGGCAGTAATGTGGTGGTTTTGGTGAAGTCCAACACCCGGTCCTTTAGGGGTTAGGGTAGAATACGTGACCAACCATCATTGTCGGTAAACCATCCAGCCATCCCATTTTCCAAGACCCGGATGAACGCACACCACTGGAACTTGCGGGGCCCACCACCGAGCATAGATGTTTCTTTAAGATGAGACAAGCCTGAGTCCCTAGACTTGGGGGCCCCCTATCCATGGTAGGGAGGGGGCAAAGCTCAGTAGGGTGGAGAAGAAGCTGTACCAACTCCAGACAGTCAAACTTGGAGTCTGTCGGCAAGGAACTCGCCAATCACAACTCTTACCAGTTGTCTCAAAAATAATTAAAAAAGACTTGACAAGGAACCCATCCCCGTTAAAGTTTAAGGCTGGGTGTACACTTTTCCTAGATCCCGTCTGTTCTCCCCCAAACCCGCGATTCTCTCTCTCAGATGAAAAATAAGTTCGTCGATGATAAAAATGACTTGATGGATGAAATATGAACGGATTCAGTTCGACCATGAGTCAATGTCGTGGGTGTATGGGACAAGTGTTAGAAGCTAAAACAGAGTTGCGTGAGTTTCTGTAGCACAAGTTCGAGTTCAGTGTTGGTGTCGTTTGCAGCAACCGAGATTGACGACTGATCGATGACGACGGTGATGGCGATTGTGGTTGACGATGAGAGAGCAAGAGCAGCTGAAAGTCGATGGGAATTGCGACGGCTGGCGGTTTTTTGCGTTCGCCTCGCGGCGTTTTGATGGTGTTGTTTTGTCAGGAGAGTGCTGGAAGGATTTGGACGCGAGACTGCTAGGGTTGGGATGAGGAGTGGAGAGGAGTAGGGACGAGGAGAGTTGTGTCCATGGAAGGGAAGAGGATGCGGTGGCGGGAGATTGATGAGACACATATGCTGCTTCCGAGGATGCGCCGGAGAATAGCTAGATTTGAAGTGCGGGAGATTCAAGCTTGCTCGTTCTCTTTCTGTCTATCTCTAATTGATTCTAGTTGACTGGTGACGTTGGAGCGGCGAGATGTCGAGTCACTTGAGCGTGGAGGGAGCGGAGATTCGGCTCGGGACGCTCAGCGCGGCGATGTGCGGCGGGAAGGATTTGGATGTGTATGTGGACGAGTTCCGCGCGCAGGGAGAGTCGCAGTGCACGAACGTCTGGTATAAGGGGATAATTGCGTATCGGTGCCGGACGTGTCAAACGAACGACTCTAGGTATTTTTTTCTTTTTGTTTGTGGTGTTTTTAGGTTGTTGCATTAGTGGTTTCGGGAGTGGAAGAGTGGAGATCGGTGAGTGCGCACGGTGTTTTTGGATCGGATAGGTTGTGTGGATGTCCGTGAGCGTGCTTTTGAATGCGTGGAATTCAGTTTCTTGGCTCCTTTGCTGGAAAAGTATGAGATGACCTATTTGAGATTCGAATGCTCTGGGATTTCTGTCCTAGACGCTCATGGTAGTTGATAGATATCAGGCATGAGGACGAGTTCGTACAACTTCCTCTTCCAATTCTGAAATGGGAAGGGTTGCATTGAATTTAGCCATTGTGATCTCCGTTTGTTTACATTGAGTGCATGCTAGAATTAGGCTTGACATGGTACTGTCACGATGATGCCCTAGGATTGCCTCGAATTATTGGTTTTAAATTTTTTTATTTGTCGTCTCCGTCTCTTTGCACTAATTTATGGTTTATTACTCTCGACATTGGCATTAACTAAGAGGCATTTTCGTTCTTTAATGCCTGAATGGATTTCACTTGATTTCAGAATTCGATTTTCAGTTCACTTCAGGTGGAGATTAATAGAAGTAGATTCCAAGACATAGGAGTTGTTATACATTCAGTTAAAGGCATAAATTGCTGTATGTAGTGAGCTCCTAGATTTTTCCCTGTATTTAAGTCTGGTCTATTTTGGTCCTCATTTCTCGCAGATTAAGAGACTAGTTCATAAGTTCTAAATTTCTTAAGTTACCAATACCCCGTAATCGTCACTAGGCTTCTTGTTGTGCTCTTGATTTCTTTGGGGATAACCATTCTCTCCTGTTCGTTTTGGTGAAATGCAGCGCAATATGTGTCGATTGTTTCCAGAGCGGCAGCCATTGGGAACACGACTACGGTAACTCACTTCATTTCCTATATTTTAGGCTGTACGAGTAATCTTTTCCTGCATCTTTGGCTTCAGTCATGGCAGTAATTCGGAAGACGTATTACTTTCTTTGACATTCGAATTGAGCAACAAGAAGTAAATTACTTCTAATTATTGCTGATGCCTGTTGAGCTTCCGTGAAAACGTGCTCTTCAACAGCGATTTCCAAAATAGGAAGTCGTTAACAGACTTCTGAATTTAGACTCTTGTGGAGAGATGCATGCAGTGATGTACCACAGCGAATCTGGTGGATGCTGTGACTGTGGAGATCGAGCTGCATGGAAAGAATCTGGGTATGTTCGGGCAGCCCTAATTAATTCTATTAGTTCTGCTGCGTAGGTTGAGCCAGTTCCTTAATTCTTGCTTAATGGTTCCTCTTTTAGCCTGAAATATACCTTCAACTAGCTTGTTTCTGTGGGCAATCCTAGTTTTATTTTGCAGTAACAATGGTGTACAATGTGGGATACGGTCTGAGTATCCTGAAACTTTAGATGTATTGGGCTTCTAACCGCCAGTTTTTGAGTGCTGAAATATACCCATCTTCTGCAGGTTTTGCACTACCCATCAGCGTCTGAACGTCCTTGAAGTTAAAGTGAAGGACGAACTTCTGGTGGCAACACATGCTGCTGGTGAGTGTATGGATTTATTGGTTCAATCCTATTGTGGTCGCTGTTTTCCAACTTGTGAAGATGTAAATTGGATCAGTATGTGTATATTTGCTCCACATGTTTTCGAAAACTGTGTGATGTGTTTGGGTTTCTGGTTTCATGGAGAGGGTAGGTATCGACCACATGAAATGGCCATTGGTTCCCTCTAACCTTTCACGAATCACTTATCTGATTTTGAAGCCATTTTCTACAGTGAAATATGTGCTGCATGAGCTACTCGCCTGGGTCAAGAAGCTGAATGATAAGCTGAGTGCTAATCAAAGTTCATTTCATCAAGAGATGGAGACGGAGGAGAAAATGGCTAAGATATATCTGGATTGGTCATTAAAGGTCAGTACATATGTTGCAAGCTTCCATACTCTTCGATGTTGAATAAATATGCTTACTGTGTATTGTCTGCATGATATTCCTTGGTGCAGCATATCCTCTACGTCATATAATGGTTGTTCATAAATATCTATCTTTTGTTGAATCTGTTTTCCTTCTTTTGTAACTTTTTCATTCGAAATTTTGTGTTGGCATGTAATGTGCTCTGGTTTGCTCAGCAGGTCTGTGCTGTAGACGCGCTTCGGAGCATATATTGTAAGGACATAATAGAGCCTGAATTACCATATCAGGTATGTAGTAAGACATATTTAACTGCAACTTTGTGAGATATGTTTCCTACTATTTTGGTGGGGATGATGGTTTTTTGAAACATTGATGTAAGCATGCTCTCTAGGTCTTCTCAAAGGTCCATTGATCTGATTTTGTGCTTACTTTCCTGAAAATCCAATTGCAAGATATATTCTTCTTATACGTTCCTTTGCATTTCTGTACGACCAGCGAGAAGAGAATATCTCTTTTAAGATTGTACGATGCCGAATTTCACGTTCTCAAATGTCCCTGGATGTGCATGTTTACTTTGCAGACTGGAATTCCAACGTCGCCGCTTGAGATCTTGTTGGACTGCTTGGGCTGGATGCCAGAAAGAATCATTGAAGCGGTATTGTAATTTTCACTTCCTTTAGTATCAGGACACTAGGACACATAAATTGGAAGGCAATTGCCCCTCCATGCCTGTACCACTTTTGCCTGCCCTGTGGAGTGTATATTTTATTAAGGCTGAAACGGGATGATAACTAGACATGAGCTAGTAGAAGAACCGATCTGTTTGCATGTCTATACATTGTTGAATTGGATAGCTGCATGCTACAAGCTCGGAAAAATGTCGTAGATTCATATTAGCACATGGCAAGGAGATGTTCACTGTTTGACTATGTTCATCGACATGCAGGAAACGACTTTGTTTTTACAACTGTTGTATAGAAATGAATTCAAGACTCAATTTCTAAATCTTCTAAAGGGGAAGTACGAGAAGATGATCATGCTTGCTATTGAGAATGAAGCATACATAAGGAACTACAAGCACCTCGACACAAATTTAGACAGAGGTATACATTTCCATTCTCTAACTCATTGATTTCATGTAGAAATTCAACGAGTTGATGTTGTGACGTCCTTCTAGTTAAGCAATTCAATTCTTCTTGGCTTTTGGGAAGTACTGACTCAAACGACTCGTGTATCTAGTAATGGTGCAGTTATTTAATGATCCAGAGATGACCACTCGCCTTATCCACGAATACAACTTGCTTGATCTCTTCATTGCAGTATTTTCCAAAGTGATAACTTGTTCCGCCGAGAGGTAGTTGCTCTATCCAATACTTGAATAGTACCGGTAGTTGCGCTTTCCTCTTTTGGATATTGGAATGTTTTTTTTGCTGCGTGCGAGATTATTCCAGTTTCCTAGACTTAATAAATAGAAATTAAATATCAACAAAGTATCTGAACGAAAAGATACTTTTTCCCATTTCATGGTTTTTTCATGAAAGTGCAGGCTGTCTGGATCATGTAGAGATCTTTGATTTTTGGCACAAATTCTTACCTCGCCTAGTAATCAGCCTCTCGCTTACCAATTTTTCTGTTCGAGTCAAGCCAGTGCAGATTCTTCATGTTGTTCCTTTCATGTGTTTTGACGACATTAAGGAACAGACTTTAACCCTGAATATTTATTCTGATGCTTTTCAAAATAATACAGTGAGCCAGCAGTTGTCGATGTTGAGCATAAGGCCATCCAATGCAAGGTGCGCATTATTATCGACTTTAGGCTTTCTTTCAGTTGTTTGGGTTGTGGCACTTAACCTGTTTTGGTATTTTTGTCTTATTAAATAGTATGGCAAAAAATTGCTTCTGGTTTTGTTCATTGTGTGATCAGTATTTCAGAACGGGATGCTTAGGCATTTTCTAGGTTGGAGCAGTTCATGTGCTATTCCATATTTTAAGCGTATTTGTCCACAACTTTGGAGACCCGTTTTATGCTTGTGAAATGCTGAGAAGTCCTTGTTAGTTCTTTTGACTTGACAGTGGTTTGTGCTAGAAGATCTAAATATTATTGTGACCCTGACCAGGTTTACCTTCGTCCTCAAGGTGATTTGCGATTGATAGTTTCGCATGGAGATATTGCGGTTCATATGCTTTCAAAACAACCGGACCTCTTTCCACGTATTCTCGACGTGCTTGTCAAGTTGCAGGTTTGTAAAAGAAACGATTGAATGTGAATTTCTTCTTACTTATGCGCTACTCTTTTTTCAGAGTCGTTTTCTGGTTCAATTCATAATGAGTGCTAGTTTCCCCCGTCTTGATTTGTTGGCATTGGGGCTGTCTGTATGGTTGAAAGGTCGAATTTTACAGAAGATTCAATATTCGAAATTTTATTATTTTCTGTCGCAAATTTTGGGTTTTGCTTTACTATGATAAATTTTCTTACTAATGTATTGACTGTCACGGCTGTGCAGTGGATAAATTCGTACCGTCGTGATGAAGAAGACATCGAATTCGAAAATTCGTGGACACTTGCTATCCAATTAGAGGTTAGCAGATTCTTAGAACATCTGTGTTTGTCATGTTTGCGGTTCAAAATTTATTTTCTCTGTCAGCAATCTATGATTATTTTAACGCCGCTATCAGATGTTATAGGTTGGTGTTTTATAGAAAGTTGTGTCTACTCGGCTGTACTGAAATTCTGATGCCTAGTGGCTACTACTGTAGTGTTCGCACTGTCTGGTGCTCATTGCTAATCTCATATGTGTATTTGTTCGGATGTAGGACATTAGTCCATCATAGTTTAAAGTTCCGCTCCCAATATCTATCATCTGTGTACATCAGTGTTGGGGCCGGATTTTCCACATTAGCAACTGCCAGCTTCCATGTAGTGCTTGTGTTGTTTGTATTAGTGTATTGCATGTTTGTACGCTCATGTTTTAATCTGGGAATAAATTGTGCAGATGAACAGTATGGCTATAATTTTTCAGTTGATCGCACGCTGCTATCAAGATCCCTTAGTTGCAAAAACGACCCTTGTTACGGCGGCTACATTTACACTGAAGGCCTTGAATCAGTGCCTGGAGCAGGTACCAAAGTTACAATGATAGTTCTTTGCAGTTTTAATATTTTTGTCACAATGTTGTGTCCTAAATATCCTTGATAGGAGCCTCCATACAATGTCGATCCCATCATTGCATCTACGCCGTGTTATTGTTGTTCTGTTGGATTGTAGTTGTGGTGCTGAAGTGAGTGGTGATTTAACGTTTCTTTGGTTGTGTTTCAAAACCGTTATAGTGTCTCGAATCTGATATTAAGATGGTGCTCTGCGACAATTGCAGGCCAAACGTATTTCTGAGCGGGAAGAATTAAGCAATCGGCCCAAATCAGTTTCATTACACATACCGCTGCACAGAACATTAAGTGCTATTTTACAGAAACTTGTGCTCCTGCCTTGGGATAATCATGAGAGGGGCTTTCTTTCTGCTCTTTTAACTCAGGGTAATCTCGAAATGGGAAAATTTACCGAAGATGAGGTACAACCCAAGGTTATTTCTTTGTTTTGGTTCTTGGAGCTGCTGCTTTCATGAGGCTATTCTTTTTTTGTACACGGCTAAGGTGTATCTCCATAGTCAACATGTTAGGAGATCTCTGTCGCTCGGATCACGAGTTTCTGGCGGGTTTTTTTGTACATCAATATGCTGGACTTGATACTACTATATGGCTGTGGAGTGAACGTATACATGTTCTTACAGTATCCATGGAACCTTGGACATGAATTTTACTGAAGCTTCTCTTGTTTTGTCTACTGAGTTGTGTACAATAGATGGGATAATACTTCTTGCTTATCAGCCACCAGATGGGGAAGATTTAGCTGCGCTTGCTTACAACGAATAGTGTATGCTATCTGGGTGAAGGGTATGGTGGCATTTGGTACTAAATTAACTCAAATATCTCTTTCGCAGGTGCTGCGAATCATGGAACATCCGCTGCGCATCTTGGTTTGGATGGCACAGGTTTGGAGACTGCTCTTTATCTTCAAGTCTCCTCACTGTACTTAAAGGGTCTCTCTATGTTCCTAATTGCTTTGAATGCATTTCTACAACGTGTTGGCTGCTCATCTGTCTATGTCTACCGTACTGCATTGCAGATATGTCTTTCTAGACTAGTGCTTTTTGCTTCGCTCGGGGCTTCGACTCTTGTTCTTGATGAAGTTTTAGACTTGGCTGATAGAGTTCTATGTCAGCTGATCTGTAATCTTTAATGAGTTTTGCGTGTTTTAATTAGATTCGTGCGCAAATGTGGCGAAACACGTCGGAGGAATTTAGTCGACTTGAGCTGATTTACAGGGGAAGTTTCTGGCATGATCAGTAAGAATTTGATCCATACCTCTAGCCTTGTTTTATATGATTTTGCGTCGATTTTCTTGTGTAACTAAACAATTTACTACACTAAAGTTTAGAACTAGTCTGTATTGACAATTGATTTGCTGTGAAAATTAAGCTGGATTGAAGCATCTGTGCCTTCGATAGTAATTGGTGTTTTTGTAAAGTAGATGTGTTGTCACTCAAAGAGAAGGTCTGTCTTGAAAGAGTCATAAGTTATGCATTTTTTGGTGTCGTAATCCAAGGGTTGACTATTTCTGGTGAAATGAGCAATATTCTGTAATGGTGGTTAGAATCATTTTGGCTGCTTTGGTAATTTTATGTAAATGTTTTCTGTAGGAAGACATATTGCGCTTTCATGATGTGTAATGTAAACATATATTGTGTTCTTCAGGTCAATGGACATGGATATATTGCTTATTCAGTTCTGCACTGTCGCTCTTGAGCATCTGCAGGAGACAGTCTTCATAAAAATAGCTGAGCAATTCGATGTACTTATTGAAATCCTTTTCTTTATAGACTTATCATTGGTTGTCTGTGTAGGAAGTATAGTTTACTCTGTTACATTCTAGAATTCAGCTGATGCAAGGCTTGCTGACATGTTTTTATATTTCCATAAGTAGTTCATGCGCTCATCATTTCCTCATGCCTTCGTTTGCGCCGCCAATTTCAGAGAAACTGTATTTTTTACGTAGAGAAATAGATTTACTAAGCTTTATGTGATCGTTTGTCTGACTGACGGCTAACCAAATTTGTACGACTTCTTGCATATTTGATTTGGCGGAACAGTTCCAGATGTTGGCAACAACAGCACGTCCAACGCCAATGCGGGATCGGAGATTGCTCTCATCAGAGATTGCTCTCTTGCAAGATTTCATGCGGTTGATTTTGCTGGTAAATTTATTCTGTATTTGAGGATTTTCTCCTGAAAGAACACTAAATCGTCTAGTATTATCTTCTCACCTTAGGTTACTTTTTCTAGTTTTATCTTGTACTTGTTCTAGACGAATATGTCGAGGCACCAACTTCTCCAGGTTAGCAAAAAGTGCTTCTGAAATCCTAAGGTCGAGGCTTACTGATTTGGCAGCCAATAATGACTGGGTTTACTTTATATAGTGTGTCATGACTTCATTAATTTGGTCATTCGTAAATCCTTTCTGTAGGATTTTGGGATTTTGCATTCCAGTTTAAGATAAGAATAATATACGTACCGTAATATGTCAACCAATCATACCAAAAAACCATTTGGTAGGAAGTTGTATATTCTTGTGCTGCGTTGTTTCCACTGTAATTTGATTTCTAATGTTTTTTTGTTGTGTATGCATCAAGCCTTACGTGGATAGACCGTCTCAATTTGTAGATTGTTCGCGAGCGCCGAAATCTGGGTAGGACAGATTTGGAGGAAGCGCAAGATAAATGTTTGCAGTATGATGTCATACAATGGCTGTGTGTCCGTGATCAGACTTATTCTCAGGTAGGCGTTCGAGTACTTCTTTGTGTTTGATTGTAATCGATAAGATTTATTCTGCGACTTGTGAATGTGTTCTCAGTTCTACTGCTTTTTTAAGGTACAGAGCCCATTGTCCTGCTTCAACTTTAAATATGGTAATGTCTGATTTTTATTGAAATGTATGGTTTCAGCTTTGTCGTGCCTTGAGCGCAATCCCTATGGACCACCAGAAACTGAATGCTATGTTGGATAAAGTAGCTATCTATCATGAACCTAAGGTATGCCTATTGACTCTTCACTACTGTCCTTCTGAATTATTGATTTACTTAATATAACTACTAATCTATTTGATTTTTAAGTGTGGGTACCAAATGGAACCTAGTGAATGCGTGTAATGAATTCTACGACCAAGTGTTTGTGTCACACAACTCATTTGAGAAGAATTCTCGTCTTTAGAACTGTACCAGACGAAGTATGTGCAATTTGAGTATGATTTGGGTTGCTTATCTTTCGCCCCTGCATGGACAAGAATTTTACATAAAAGACATGTGAATGTGCTCTCACAAAAGCTTTGCGGTGACAGGTTGCTGAGCGAGGTTACTACCAACTGAAACCAGAATACTGGCATGAGTTTGATCCTTTGTTTGCTCATTACTATCTCAACGAGTTGGAAGATGCCGAGGTAGGTGGTGTCCTAGTTGCTGATTGTGGTTATAGTTGGCTATCAAAGTACATAGATCAAGTATCAAATACATTGATGTGTTCGCCTGCAAATGATGATGTTTCATTCTGCAAAACTTGCACTTTAGGGCTCAGGTTGGCAGGTCGCATGCAAGAATAGTAGGGTTCTGTTTTTGAATTATAGGATGATGCGTTCCTTTGATATGTTCGTTAGACATGATAATAATGCTTGCGAAAGAATAAAATTCTATGGTTGAGGGAATACTTAATGTTCAATGTGATTGGTTCTTTCAGGATCGTGCTGTGAAAGTTGGGAAGTTGAAGCATTACTGGCGCATTAAGGCACCTCCAGCTGCTCGAGCACCTTATGATCGTCTCTCAAGTCTTCTTCATACAAAGGTAACAGATGTTTCTGAGCAGTCTAAAAACATAATTGAACTACTGAAATTCGTGCATTTTGGAGGTGCCTTATTGCCATAGGATTAATTGATATTTTGATTTTATCAACATAATTCTTCTCTTTGGGGGGCATCTCTAGTCAATTAATCCTCTTGCATTATTGCTAATGCATGGAGTGGGGGATTGTGTTTCAGGCCTGTCACCTGTTTCTGCTAAATGTGCTGGACGAGGTGAGATGTCTAGTCAAGGAGAGCGTGACTTCAACAGCTGGTGAAGCGCTTGGTGTAACTGCTTTACAAATGATGGCAGTTCTGGTGTCTGATTCTCGGGACAATATCAGGTCAGCGGTTCGAATTTATCTTCATGAATGATGCATTCTAGATTTTCGGGGTTTGTGCTATTCTAGTCATGAAGAGATTTGCGCCTCACAAAAGCATGGTACTGCTTTGGTTATTGAATAATTTGGAGAATTCGTTTTACAGTATTGTCTGGGTTAGCATAACAAAACTCTGCATAAACCAGAATCGCTAGTGATATTCTGTGTATGATTTTTCTGGTAGCAGGAATGTTGGTGTAAAAACCCCCTTGACAGCGGGACCGCAGGATGAGTTTCCTACAGAGGATATTGCCGTCAATATCCATGTACCAATTCGAAGGGATTCTAGTCCTTCTTTGAGCATCCATGAGATGCTACGGGATCTGGTGGGAGCTAATCACTGCATACGTACGTTTTCTTAAGGAAGACAGGTTCTAATGTTGCTTTAAATACATGTGTCTGCGCAATGATGGATGAATTTTTATGCTTTATCTGTCTAGTAGGGTTGGATGGAGGCAAATTTCTGCTATTCTATTCATGTCGCAGTTCGTTCATGATGTTTTTGCTTGTGGCAGGCTTGGTGGACTCTGTTAATCATGTTCTTGAGCTCCTTTGCCTTTCGTCCAATGAGAAGACTCAAGTTGCCGAGGTTGCATGCTTTTTTAATCCGGTTACCTGTTTGATTTGAAGTCACGTTGATTTTCAGTCGAGCTATTCTCGAATATTGTCCTATGTTTCTTCACATGTTTCCGTCCTGAATTGTAATATTGAAGAACATTCGGAATTCACCCTTTGTTCTACGTGGACCATTTTTACAGAGCGACTCTCGAGGTCGAGAAGATTTTCAGCGTAGACTGAAAGAACAGCGACAAAAAGCAATTCTTGCGGAGTTTGCTGCCAAGTAAGTTCCAAACTTTTCAAGCAGCACGTTTCTTTTATACTTGGAATCAAATGCTTGGATTGTTTTGTGATGTAATAGAAATTATTGATCGGGCAACTAGGTCATATAATTGATTTGAGACTCTTCAAGCTTCAAAGTTACAATACGAAGTGAATGCTTATTGTATATTCCACTAGATTGCCAACCTCAAAGGTAGCCTATTCTTAAGCGGGGACGTCTAACTCGCTGCTTACTAACCAGATCCACATTCGGCTTATGTAGCTAAAATGGGGAATGTCTTGTCTACAGACAAAGCGCTTTTATGGAAAACCAGTATGTTAGTGATGACGATGAAGATTCTGAAGACGATTTCGAAGAAGCCCCGCAAATGGAAGACTCCAACACTGTTGCTGAATCGTATACTCACAAGCGCGGTGTGGAGTCTGCTAGCGAGATGCTCACTGGAGGTGTGGTGCCTGTGGATGAGACTGAATATTTTCCCATGGAATCTTCTGAGATCAAGGAGTGCGTTCTTTGCAGAAGGAGGGTATGGTTACTTCATTTTGTCAATCTTTAAACTTGACATATCAGAATTATCCTGGGATATTCTCTTAGGAACGCTTGTAAATAGTTGATCCTTTTTTTTGAAGAATCCTTTTGAGGCATAGTATTCTCTGTTTGTAATTGATTGAGCAAGCAAACGGACCCGAATTGAATTTTGACACGATGCCTTGGATGTAATCTCAGAAAGATGAGAAGAATTCTTCAATGTGCTGGATTGCTTTCGTACAACGGTATAATTTTCCATGCCAAGTGCTGAGTAGAGGGGAGCCAGTATTGAATATCAGTGATGTCGATCCTGCCCCAAAATTTGGCCAGTCTCATAAAGGTAGCATTGGCAATGAAGGCCTGGATCAGCTGGTGACCGTGGGGTTTCTGGTTGATTCACGAGTTGCTACTGCAATTGATTTTTCAACTGTTGAGCATGTTCAATGCTGTGGTCACCAGGTATGAATTGCATGCCACCCGTTTTTGCTATTCTTTTCTTTTGCATTCTCTGTTTATTTTTATCATCTTGAAGGAGGCGTGGTCCAGTATGACTGTGATGTAGACTTTGTTTACGAGGTTGTGGATTCAGAGTCACTGTATGTTTGCGTGTTTCAGATTATTTTCTGGTAGATTATTTGCTGATTAATTATGATTGTGGTGGCAAATAAATATCTCTGCAAATTCAGCTGCTGCTTCGCTTTTTATTAGAATCTAGACGAACATATTTCAGCCAAGATTGATCATGAAAGTATTGAGCCATTGCACTGTTTTTCCACAAATCAGATGCATTTTGATTGCTTCCAAGGCCATATGAGGAATCTTCAGTTGAGCCGGAATTCAAGTGAGTACTTGCGGCACCCTGTTATATGTTCATCTTGTATCTATGGATAATGTTTGTAGTGGAATTTCAGTTGTCCAGTTCGTAGAAGGGAAACGTACATTCGATTAATAGCATGAACTGATGGAACCTGAAAATTAGTGATGAGCTTTCAGTTTGTGTCTGTCCATTATGAAATGGACCTGATGGCCATTCTTGTTACAAATGTTTTGGGAAGATGCATGTAATTGCTCTTTCGTCGAGTTGTTGGGTCAACCCGTTGGATATTACAGATGTCTGGCATATACTCGACTGAATGTTTTGTGACATTCGTGATGTAGACCTTTGGACACTGTACCTTATTTAAGGTGCTTGTGATACTTACGAAACACTATGTTGTTTCTTGAAATCTAGGCAATGGTGTCGTGGACCATAAGAAGGCGGAATTTGCTTGTCCCACGTGCCGACGATTGGCAAATGCCCTTCTGCCTGATGTGGATGCATCTCTGGCTTCGAAGAAGCATGAGGATGACAAGGATGTGGAGGAAACAGGAAAACCCTGGAGCAGGAATTTAGAGGAGGCTGTAGATTATTTCTGTTCTCAGGTATTTTAGCACAGTTTTCATGCGTTGCTGCTTACATGCTCTTGCGATTGCAACTTTTTCTCAAATTTTTTAACAACTGCATATTCCAACAAATTGAAAAAGGGAAGCTGTAGTTGCAAGTGAAGTTAGATCAGATTGGAGAGTATTTGTTCTCATGAGTAAATCAGGTAATGTTTAGGGTGCACTCTATGGAGACTCACTATGATGTAATGCCTTCTCTAATGATGGTGCTGGCCTTGTATTTCAGGTTATAAGGGTTCAAATGCAGCTTCCGGACAAGGTCGTTAATATAAAAAAATTCAACTTATCCAAGGTGAGCTCTTTCTTGCTTTCTTTCCTGATCCCTAATCGTTTATAATCGGTAGTGTCAGGTCTTAAATTCCGCTTGAGCTTTGACAGGGCATTCGGAGGTCTTTCAGCTTTAGGAATGGAGGGATGATGCATAGTTGTTTATCCACATCTCGGTCACCGGAAAATTTGCTTCTATATCTTTATCACAGTCTTGGATACTTCGTGGGTATATGAACCAGGACCAATACTGAAAATTTGAAAATTTCTGGGTTGCATGAAGGCTCTATGGGAGGGACTCGTTCTGAATGTTATCCATTGCGAAGTGGAAACTAGAGATGGCTACGTAAAGGGCGAATCCGCGTCATCTTCGTCATCGTCAACTAAATTATCCGATGAGTGTACTTGGGGTGGAGATGGTGCCCATTGGATAGCTCTGCGGGAATTGGGAAGACTAGCCATGCTTTCGAATATCTTGGCGGGTGCAGGTGAGAAGTCCACAAACGTTACCAGTAGAGTTTTTGATTTCCTTTTTGATCATCAACGGCTACTTCAACATCTATGATAAATTTCATATTTCCATTCTCTTCACTGTTCGAAATCTTCCGAGCGTTGAGCTAGCCAATTTATTTCCTTACAAATTCCATATTGCTACGGTGGAGTGCTGGACAGTTTGTTTGTGGTACTTCTGAGTTGCTCGTATTTAGAAATAACAATAATGCCACATACGGTCTGCCACTCTCGTATCAAGTTGTATATCTCATGGATAAGCGTTCAGGAAGTGTATACTTTTTGGGTTAGGGTAAACAGATATATATCTGTACACTGATAATGATCTCGTTTTACAGTGAGAGGGAAAAAGCAAATGCTGCAGAAGCTCAGAGAATGCCTTGGTTTGGAAGGCACGAGCGAGGCTTCGTCCGAGTCTGATACTGGTTTGGCTGACATCAGTGAGCTTGAAAGTATTATTCTGGAGATATTTCCCCAAGAGTCATTCGATTTTGACGAGTCTGAATCGACCGAATCAGGTTCTGATACCCAGGACTGTCAGGATGAGAGTGTTAACGTACAAGAGAATCTAGACTCAACTCCATTGCCATGCAATGTATCTGTACAAGGAAGGGAAAACGAGCAAGCTCTTACCAGTGCAGCTTCAACTCATAGTGTGGTACTGGAGGAGAGCAAAGACAGCAACTTTGCTGATTCTAAACATGCTGGTACACATCCTAGTGGACTAGCTGCTCCAGATCCCATTTCTTCAGTTCCTCAGCAGAAGTTTGAGATAACTTATGAAGAGACTGCTTATGAGAATGAAAATGGAGATGCAACTACATTTGATAGCTGCTCAAGTCAGCTGTCACCTCCTGAGCAGAAGCAAGTACTCGTTCCAGTGACCCGAGAAAAGCGGCGTGACTGGATTCATGATATCTGGAACAATGGAGTTCTTTCAGCTGATCCGTCCAGGCTTCTTACACTGCTTTTGATTGTGAGCGATCTCCCGATCACCACAATTTTTTATTACGTTTCATTTCTGATGGTCTTTGTCTTCATTTTTGATCATACGAACCGGTAGTGTTCACAATTTGGATAATTATTGATGGAGTTTCCTTAATTGATTTGTTGAAATGGTTATGATGTTGCTGACTGGTCCATGTTGTTGTGCTGTTCAGATCTTTACTGGACATCTTGATATGCTTGCTTTGCTCTCCATGGTGAAATTTGCATATACTGCTGCTATTTTGCAAGCTCAAATAGCAGTCACCGAGCTCGGAGTTGAAGATCCTATGGTGGAGAGCCTTGTACAAAGGGCCTGCCTCCCATTTCTGCGACGAGCTGCAATGCTGGTATCTGTCCCTGCCATTTTCTTTGATTATGTACGTACTTGGACATGCAGTCTATCAATTTTAGCAGCTGCTGCTCACAATCAGTTTGATCTGAATTGGTCTGCGGAATTACGCTGGTGTAGTTATTTTGTCGTTTTGTTCTCCAGCGACTGACACAACTTTTCTTGCAAGATTTCTATCGCTGGGCTCAACCATCTGTGTTCGGAAAGGAGTCTATCTATATTTTAGAATAGCTATTGACTGGCGACTTTGTGGTCTCAGGTACAGATAATCACGCGAGAGGACTTTAGGGGTCAGCATAGATTATCAGGTATTATCAATGTTGCCGTTTTCTCAATTTGCAATAAATTATCGGTTGGTAAATTTGTTTTTTATGCCTACAAGGTCGTCTTCACTAATTGTAGATCTGAAAGTCTTGGATGCTTTCCTCCGGTTTTTTTTAATATTATATGTTTATCAGTATATATATTTGAAACATTGAGGTTTGAATGATATCCAGGGGCCGAAGTGATGGATTTTTTCAGTTTGCAGCGAGCATTGCGACTTCCAGACTGCGCTCAAATACTAAAACCTCGAGTTCCTGGTAACGATCAGTTGTGTTGTAGTTATTAGCATTGGATGCCAAAACATGGATAAGAAACTTGCAAATAGATTTATTGTGGTGATTCCTTGTGCCGATGATGTGATGCTTAGAATTGAATATTATTGCCAAGTTTGTCCTTCTAGATTTGACATGTCTTCTTCAGTTGATTTTGGTGACATTCATGAACACTTCGCATATATTTTGAAATGGTGGGAACTTTTTTGTTGGCGTGCGTTTTGCTAATTATTTGCACACTGTTTTTGCACAATATTCAGGAGAAAGGGAGACTCTAGCATCTGAACTGCTCATACTTCATCAACCTGTAAGTTGGGGATTTTATTACACCTGCGAATGTTGCAGTTATCAGATATGAAGTCTTGAGTATTAAGACGTTGCTTCAGCTGCACTCTGAAACTGTATGAAAGTATCGAAGTATTGGATTAAAGTGCGCATTGGCGACCTCTAATATTTGACATTCGTTCTTTAATCTACAGGACTTTAGATCATTCACATGTGAGCTCCGTAAAGTTACTCCCGAGGCGATGAAGCTCCATCCACTGCCTCGCGTTTTTCAGGTTCATTGCTAACAGTAAACTATAAGCTTCTGTATCAAAGTGGGAATTCCAGCAAAGTATTCAGAAAGAATTTCACTTGATTTTATACTCAGCGATAGTTTTAAGAAAAGTCATATGCGGCTCGTTGTAGTTTGACTGTGCAAATTCATGTGGTGTTAATGATTTGTGTGTGACCTTTGACTTCTTCAGGAGCTACTTCTGGAGAACATACACAACAAGAAGCAATGTTCTTCTTGTGGGAAAATGCCTGTGTGAGTTTCGACTGCATCTCTTATTATTATTTTTTAAGATCTGATTTGGTTTTTTCTGTTGGCTACTGTGATATATTCTGGACGTATCCTTAAGAAAATTAACAATCGCAGAAATGATTAATCACAGCCCTGTCTTTTCCTTTGCAGGGACCCTGCAATCTGCCTCATATGTGGAGTGCTACTATGCTGTGGATCCAGTTGCTGCAGATCTGATGCTGGAATAGGGGAATGCTCTCAACATGCAGCGAATGGTATGATTGCATACGGCTTTTGAGACTTAAAAATGATGAAAAACTGAAGCAGTCCAAATCATTAATCAGCAAGTTGTGATTTTACAATGTGTATCTGATGATATTCATTGTACTGCTGTGGACATGTTATACGGTTTTGACAAGAATCGTCTGTTGCTTGATCACCTAACAGAATCAGCTGGTGTGGGAATATTCTTGTTGCTACGTTCTACCCAGCTTCTACTACTTCGCAACAACCGGACTTGCATGGGACTTTCCCTTTATTTGGACCTCCACGGCGAGGTTAGAACCCCTCTTCTTTCCTACCCCCACTGATTAATCTTTTTCAGCTGGCACAATTAAACAAATTTAACTCGTTTGTTAGCCTGCGCAGGAAGACCTTTATTTAAGAAGAAGCCAGCTATTATATTTGAGTGATCTTCGATTGAAGGAGGTAACCGCCTAACATTATTTTCGTTGGATTTTTCGTTGAATTGAGGTGGATGTTAGGTACTTTTATACTAATGTTGCCTCTATCATAATCCTCTTGTTTGATAACTTTGATGATTTAACTATGACATATATATGGCATACTCTAAGATATAACTTGATGTGCAGGTTCGACGATTATGGATGACTGGAGC
This sequence comes from Bryoerythrophyllum caledonicum, assembly GCA_963971425.1. NCBI lineage: Eukaryota > Viridiplantae > Streptophyta > Bryopsida > Pottiales > Pottiaceae > Bryoerythrophyllum > Bryoerythrophyllum caledonicum. The sequence continues at coordinate 2,592,655 of OZ020524.1, forward strand.
TTTCGACTATGACTCGTACATATTGCGCAACTCTCAATCAAAACCTAACCAATATTAAGCTTTACATTATCTACCCATTATTTAGTCATGTCCATCACATAAGATGAGACTAGCTTCTAGTGCTCAAATCCAACATAATTGACGAGGCCTTACTTGCATATCAAGAGGTGTTTGCTTTTAGGAGCTTGTGCACATTGATTTTGAGGAGCTTAAAGTCCAAAGGTGATGTTTTTGTTTCTCAAAGTGGTTTTTGATTAGAGACTTATTTTACTATTCATGACCAAGGTTGAAGGTGATTGCATTCAAATCATCATAATATACTAAATTATGCAGTTAGTTCTTTGTAGTTTGTAAGCAAAATTTTCAAGGTTTGTTCGTAGTTGACGGTTGTTTTATTAAATGGTTTTAGCAAAATTCTTCGTAGTTGACGGTTGTTTTATTAAAATACATTTACCTATAGTATTTCTAATTTGACACCAAAATTGTAAGACAAGTTTTTAGACTAATTCATTATTAATATCTTCCAATGAATGAATAAATTTAGACTCATGAAGTGACCTATTTTACTATTCATGAGTCTAAATTTGATTCACATTATGTCTAATAAGTATACTACTAGAACTTTGATCTATTAATATTTTAATATCTCATTTCCATTTATACTCATGACACTATTAAAACAATCATGTTTATTGACTAAATAAATCTTTGGACCTGGTGTAATTTAAGATAATGAGGTGATACTTTGGATGAAGTTATCATTGTAGTAGGCAAAAGCTAAGAAGATTTATATTGAGGGTGCTTGCAAATCTAAAATGGAATGTTCTTACTAGTATGTGGTAGTGCATGCAAATATTCAACTAAATGTTTTACTAAGAAATCTATGCAAACTTCTGTGATTTCTAAAGAGGAGCACAATAAGGTGAATAAAAAAGCATGGCGTACCAAGAAGAAGCGTGTTGTTTATAAACATTTAAATCAAACATATGTCATTTCCAATTATATAATGTCATATGAAGAGAATCATAATATATAATGTAAACTTAGTTTCATTTCAAGTTCTAAATAACCAAAATAAACTTCATACAAACAAAAAATCTACATTAACCCCTAAGAGCCCAAGTGTATGTGGGGTGTACATTTTGGATTGTGGTAGGTTTCTACAATTTGAAAAAAAATCTTTTTTTTTAAAACTTTATACTAGATTTTCCCTTATAAGAGCTCCATGGAGATATTTTTATTAATTTTTTGGATTCATGGTTTGAAAGTTAGTACCACTCAAAGTTGGAAATGGGGACTCCGGGCAGCTCCAAATTTTTTCTAGAAGTCTCTATTGACATTGAGATTTTCCATCCATTTGAAGAATATAACTTTCTTTGAAGATGTCAAAAAAAATTTCTTGTCTGTAGACTAAAAAATCATTTTCACACATTTTTACACATTCCAGGCAAGTGGGGGAAAAGAACTTCATCCATTTTAAAAAAAACCTAGAGATCTTCATATTTTTCACTTTTATTTTTTCAACAACAATATGTGGTGTAATACTTTGTATCAACCGTTTAGATTATCATTCTGAAATATATTAAATTCTCAAAAAAATAAATTGTGAATTGATAATTTTTGAACCTACAATCCTTGCACACTTGTTTTGAATATGCTACACTCCTTCTCTACCTCTAAAAATTGGTGTACAGGGAACTAACATCATGCTCAACTCAATGATAAGAGATTTAGACCTTGCGTAGTGCCAAAATTTAATACCAAGTGAAGTCAAAGTCTGTTGATCCACTTAACGCAGAGAAGAAAATGAACCATTTTCTTGACTTCAAACACTATAATCTTTCAATCTCTATAGTCAATTTGAAAGTGTATGAAAGTTTGTAAGTATGTTACTTTGTAAGTCTTTATGGAGATCCTACGGTCAAAACGATAAATATAAGGTTTCGTTTCCTTCCTTACTCATTGCACTAGAATCAAGAATTTTGAAGTGTTTTTGGTGTGAAATTGTCATGGGCTTTTAGGGTTAAATGCCCTTTGCAATGCTTAATATAGGCTAAAATAAACTCTAGAAAAGTCTTCCTTAATATAGAAATCAATATTAAGTTGAAAAAATACTCACAAAAAAATTGTCTAGCTGCTCCCCTCAAATTATATTCTTGATATGATTTTGGAACCTTACAAATGTTGTTTTCTAATATGTGATTTGATCATGTCAAAATGCTAAGGACATTTGAGTTTTCCTTAAAGTCACCAAAATACTCTAGATAGGTACCCCGAATCTTAGGGTCTTATGTTAGTAACCGGGACCACATGCACATGGTGTCTTGCCTTGGGAAAGGTTTGGGGGAACTATTGGTCAACCCTATGAGAACTTAGGGTACTACAGGGGAGCTTTAGCTTGCATGGGGTAGGGCCCAAGAACATTAATTGCAAAGCATGTCATTGGTGCAGAAAAAGGCAACATGAAATTTCCTCATGCTCTTTTTTTTTGCCATTTATACATCTCATACTCTCTGGCACCATATTCCTCCTGACTTGCCCCTTCAGGAAGCACTTCCAGGAAAACTCTGTTGTTTCATCAAAAGTGGATTTTGCACCCTGTTTTGGGGCTTAAACCAAAACCTTTCTAAAAGTTTGCATTCACTTTATTTGGCTCTGAAGTTGTCAATTATAAAATCATCTTCAAACCAAACTTTTCAAATTTATAGATAAAGAAGTTGAGAATATATAGACTGAGGTAAATCACTTTCCGAAGTGGGAAAGGCCCATTCCCAATCCTCAAGGTCTGGGACCTTCTTGTTTCTCATGGAGAAAGTGCCACATTTATTCATCCTGAGAGATGCTCATCTTGCTCCGCCTCTAACTTTTTCTCTTGGAAGTGGCTTCAGAGGTTAACGTGCGCAAACAACCCAAACATGGACGTTAGGGTTGTTTGGTAGGGATTGAAGTTTCATTTTCTCAGCATGCAGTTGTCAGAGATATTCAAGAGAGGCCAGTCTGTTGCTTCCACTCAGTGCTGCAACTGCACCAACTCGATCCAAAACATACTCTGCAACACAACCTGAATCAGTGCTACAGCAAAGTTCAGAAGCTCGTGGATTCAGCCACAATCAAGCCACCAATTCAGCCACTATCAAGCTAAGAACGCACCAGCTACAGGGAACACCAAGTTAGACTTGAGTCTTCAATGATCATCATGAGGCAAGGGACAGTCCTCCAAAGGGTTCAATGAAAGAGGGCCCGAACCACTCAAGTCCACGAGAGATTACCAGTTTTGCAATCTTCCCATGACGTAATCTTTATGGTTAAATCACAGCAATGAGGCTTTTCTCATAATCAGCCTGTTATAAACTGTAGTACGCTACCAATGTAAATCCTAGTCATGTACAGCAAGCCAGACCAACAGCATTAATTGAATGTGAGCACTGATTGTCATGGATTGTCTGTGAAGTTGGCCATGGTGACCTCAGGGTGACCAAAGGCGGTATGGGACCGTGAGATCAAATATCAGCTAGCGCTCGGTACCATTGCAGTCGAAGCTGGCCAGAGAGAGAGATAAATGGATCCAAACTGTCGTTGCCAGTGGGTGAAGGTGGTGGTTTTGTTTCACCTCGGGAGCTATGTCGTTGAAGCTGGGAAGTCACTACGGCAGCCAGTGGTGCCAGCGTTCATCCTGTTCGGGGACTCGACTGTGGACGTGGGAAACAACAACTTCTTACCAACGCTTGCCAAGAGCGACTTTCCGCCTTACGGCCGCACCTTCGACACCAAGACGCCCACCGGCAGGTTCACCGACGGCCGCATGGTCGGCGACTTCCTTGGTATGATAACACAAATGTATTCGCCTCATGTTGCATGCATGGATTGAATCCTTCTAATTACTGCATGCTTGTTTGTAGCGATAAGGCTGGGTCTGCCCATGGCGTTGCCCTACCTGCATCCCAATGCAACAGGGAAAAACCTCGTGCATGGTGTGAACTTCGCGTCCGCCGCGTCTGGATACCTCAACACCACCTCAGCAGTTTTGGTAACGCATGATTTTTGTTCCTTGTGGATTTGTAGTTCATTGGAGAAAGAAAGGGCGTTTAATAACAACTTGTTATCTTGCAGAATGTGATACCGGCTTCGAAGCAGCTGGAGATGTTCCAGGAGTACAAAGCGAAGCTGGCCGCCGTTGTGGGCGTGGAGGCGGCGGCGTCCACGGTCTCCGAGGCGCTCTACCTCATCAGCGCCGGCAGCAATGACTACATCCTCAACTACTTCGTCAACCCGTCCCTGCAACGGAAGTATTCTACGGCTCAGTTCAACGCGCTGGTGCTGTCACACCAGACATCGTTTGTGCAGGTATGTATGTAGACTGATGCTCCACACCTCAGACGATTATCTGATACATACACTTGAATCATAACAGAGACTTCACAAAGCTGGAGCACGTAGAATAGTGATCCTCGGGTTTCCGTGCATCGGATGCATCCCGGCACAGATCACCATCTTCGGGGCGCTGGGGCAACAGACGTGCATGGAGGACCAGAACGCTGTTGCAGTGGCGTACAACAAGCAGCTTCAGGCGCTGGTTCCCAAGTGGCAAGCGGGGCTTCCAGGCTCCCAGCTGCTGTACTTGGACGCCTTCTCACTCCTCTACGAAGTTTTTAACAATCCCGCTACATACGGTACAACAAAATGAACCCTGATCTTAACTATCATGGAAGTTTCGTGGCCAGCTCTCGTTGATCGATGTGAAACTGGTTGATTGTTATTAGGCTTTACTGAGACCCGACGAGCGTGTTGTGGCCATGGCTTGCTTTCCACGTCTGTGTTTTGCAACTCCAAGACGCAAGGGACGTGTTCAGATGCGTCCACGTTCGTGTTCTTCGATTCGTTGCACCCCACGCAGTCGGTGTATAAACGGATCGCGCAAGAATTTGAAGACAAGGTTTTCTCCTTCTTCAAACTTGAAGGAGGGAGCTGAGTAGAAATACGCTTGCACTCTTGAAAGTCCAGTTGAACCTAGTAATCTGTACAGCGCCGGAAGTGAATTCGCTAGATTTCGAAGTAAATATACGGCCCAGGTTTCGATCATCGTGCATCTGATATGCGTTACTCTAGAGGGCTGCAGTCTCATTTTACAGGATTTTACGGGATAACAGTTTCATTGGACGACTATGACGTTGTCAAAATAATTGAACAGATTCCGATTCGGTTGAAGCTTTCCAGAAAAGTACATGAGAATGTTATCATTAATTTCATTTTTAGATGGAGAGAGAGATTTTCACTCCTGAGTAGTCGAGTTGGCAGTAAATCACCGTCATGGAAGGCTTGAGTCTTGAGCTGCCGGTGATGCACTTTGAGTACTCACCGAAGTTGGTTCAAATTGAGTGACTGATTATGAGTAGACGACTGTACGCTGCAGCTTCGACAGACCATGTCACGTCCATGTTAACACCACACATTAACCTCTCATGTGCAGCAGTATTACACGATCCAGTACAATAATTATGCTGTCGATCATTGTGGCTGTACTACCGCTCATGTCGTTATGGAGCTGGATGAATGTGTAGCCTTGCCACACTTCAAAGTTGCTGCATCATGCATACCGGTAGATTTCTGTTTGCGTAGTTACATACAACAAGTACTCTCCAGCCGTGACATGACACCTTCTGTTTCCAGAAAATGTTTACCACTTTGTGACTGATACAGAGAAAGAAAGAACCAGGCTGAAGACGACTAACCAAAATATAATATATTGTGGCTACCACATTAAATAGTTGTACAGAAGAAGCTCTTTAGAAAATCAACTACCAAATCTACATTGACTCTCATAAAATAGCATCAACACAACCACAAGAGTGTATAGTTGCAAGAAGCATAAAGCACAAAGTTTTTAATGAAAATATGAACTAGAAAAACACACAATAATTCAAATGTGCACCAAGCTTGTATAATTGTTTATGCATAAATTGATTTTTATTGTATATCAACTATAGAAAACAAAAGGATAATGATGATCTTTCGCAATTACCACATTCAAGATTCAGAGGTGCAATCATTTTAAACGGGCACGCAAGTGCACCTAAAATATACAGAAGTGCTACTAATGGCCGCCTGTCCGACACACAAAATACCAAAATCCTCACATGGTCAGGTAAACTAATGCACAGTGGATGGGAGCTCAAACCAATTCAAAAATAGCTGCACAAATCATACACACTGAAGCTAGCATACATGAAGATGTTTCTAGCTCCGGTAACTAATGAAGGCTGTGGCTGTCACGAACACGAGTGTCAGCATTTCTGTACGCCGCAGCAGCAGCCGCTTGGCGAGTGTTGATGTCATGCTTCAGGTCTTGCTTCTCCTTTTCATTCTCCAGTTTCTTCTGATCCTTCTCCGCCTGTGCCTCGTGCCTCCTCTCATGCTTCCGGGCTTCCGCCTCTTGCTTCCCGACCTCATCCATCGCCAAGACCTTCTCAGACTGCATAACCGGTATGGTCACAACAATTAGCCTCAAGTAAATCTACTAGCTGCTCACAATTTTAGACGCCCCTCTTGAAGGACACTATGAGTTTCAATAGAATCCCTCAATCTAAAAGTTTGGCAAGATATTTTGAGAATTTTTATTTAATGGGCAACTTTTAAATAGCTTTCCATTGAGATGATTTTTTTGGGTAGAAATCCGACTAACGGTTCAAAAGGTACAAACATTTTTAGTAACATTTACAAATAGTGCAGCGGTTTAGTGCGGCAAATAACAATTAGTGTAACAAAACTTTTATTAATTTTGAACTTAATAGAGATATGAATTTTCGCCCATTTATTAAAAAAAGAAAAATTTCTCTAGGAAAGGGTAAGGAATTCTTTGCATCAACGTACAGATTTTTGAATTTCAAAAATATGAGAAGAATATGATATACGCAAGTCTTGTTAGTGTATTGTTAATTCTCAACACATAGTTGCATTACAGGATTTTGAAGGACACCTTCTATCACTCTTCTACGGTCTTCATAGCCCTAATTCAAGCCACCAATATCAATTACCAAAACCAACCAATCCCGGTTCTACACCAAAACCAACCCTACATCTACCTAGGAATAAATCTCGTCACGTCATTCAAATGGAAATTACAAATCCACATAACTAGTAAAAAGGTCATTAAACAATGCAAAGAATGTGTCCAGCCGCAATGCAACAAAATGTAAAAATGATCAACTCTATCATAAGGCCAGGAATTTCATATAGTTTTTACGCCATCACGTACTTGATGCCCGCCATTAACAAACTTCACAGAAAAATCATAGCCATATTAAAGAAGGTATGTGGACTTCCCAAATGTACACCCATTATCATTACACCAATTTGCCATGATTTATTTGGATTAGAAGCATTCTCTCTAAAAAATGCCTATCGCCATTGCATTGGCGACCAATTTGTGAACGCCCTTAACGACAACGAACGACTTGGTAAAATTTACAAAGGACTTATCTGCCACATTCTCTCAAAATATGGGGGTGCCGAAAAACTTCAACCACTTAGAAGATCCGATTCAAGCATGCGCTCACCTATTACCTACACACTCTTTTTCAAAATGGAAGGCCAAACATTTCTAAAAAGTACAGTCCAAGATTTTCTACTCGGTCGTGCTCCACTAGAAAAAAGTTGGTTAAACAAAATCCATAACCTCAATTCAACCAACAACAATCCTCTAAACTATTACAAAAACTATTCTCTGTAAACATCACCAATCTAAAACAAATCACACTACCAAATGGAACACACCTTATGGATGAAATAAACTTCAAAACCTTCTATGGTACTCCACACAAACTCCTAAAAAGTGCGCTTAACATTGCTAAACAACTATTTTGTCACCCTTCATGCCTCCCCACATGCCCTAGCGCATGCACCATCCATGTGCCACCCTACACACTTAAAGACCCAAACATCATTACTAGATAACCATAACGTCTACCCCGCCATTAACCCCCCACCAACCTCCCCCGACCGACCACACCCACTCTCTTCCCCCCACCTCCACACATATTACTCAAAAATCCTACCACTTATTCTACAAACAACATTACCAACCACAAACACATAAAATATGTAGATTGCAACAAAATATGCAAAAAAGACACATCAAACCTATGTCACTAGCAACACAACATCACCACCTATAGTAAATGGCTCCCACAAAGAAACCTCTTCCCTTGGCACAATTGCAACACCTCACTCCATATCACCAAAACCCTTAAACAATACTACCATAACATCCAAAAAAACTTCTACCTAGAAATCATAAAACTACATCAATCCCTAGTAAAACAAGATTCTTACACAAACAAATACAATAAAGATACAACAAGACAATGCCTCCATATATGAAAGAGATGGTAGACACCTAATTACCATACGGGTTGCTAGACTAAAATGGTTGTGGAACCAATACCATGTCGCAATACAAACCCCCATGAACATTGAACACTCACCTCAACCATTTGAAACCGAAATTGTTTGGCTATACCAAAGATACAAATATTGCATAACAAAAAATGACCCCCTTAAACATGCACGCTACACATTACCCACCCCTATACTAGACTCTCTTATCACATCCTTTAATATAACACACTCATACTTTTCATCCCTCGTCACATGCTCCACAAAAATTTCAAAGTTTTATTCTCCATTCAAACGAGACAAAATATTTGGCTCACTTGGGAAAGCATTTGACTATTGGTGGAATGGAATAGGCCTTGAATACCCTCACAATGACGAAGAAACACAACTGGAAATACATTGGGCGCGCCTAGCGGCAAACAACAACTCCAACCATACCACCACTATTATTATCACACCTGATACTAATTGGTACCAAAATTGCAATCCACACTCGGGCCCATTTCCAGACTTTCATATTATAGCACTATTTGAAGCAGACTAAATGGTGTATATGGAACCTACTATACCATTGAGAATACAGAAACCCAGACTTGAACCATCAACCTTACGTATACTATGTATACATCATCAAAACCAAGCAATTGGAATATTAGCACACCTTGCTCAACTTACGCTAATTGCAAGAAATCTCAACATTAATAATGTATATACTGCAATTGCTCCATCCACACCGACACTAACCCGTATGAACTAAAATAAAAAATGGTCTAAGACACCATCCTTGAACAACTTCGCACCACCAACCCCCCCAATCCCCATACTTCTCACATACCAAACTCACACCCCTCTAAAATTTGACCCCAACTTTAGTTATTACACCAACGGATCTTTCAAAGTACCAACCAAAGTAAGTTCGGGACATTGGCACCGAGAAAAAATTGGCTAAGGAATATACAACCCCACCAAACAAATTAAACATGCCAAAAGGTTACATGGACTCCAAAATATCCTTAGAGCCAAAATGATGGCTATCCATAAAACCTTCAAGATAATCACCATGCAATATCCCATCGAACCGGCACACATTTTCACGGATTGCATTAATGTATTATACCTTCTAAAAACACACATAAATCACCCCACTCAATGCAATAGTCATCCGGATCAAACTATCCTAACATCCATGGTTGGAATACTCCAGAATTGCACACAAATCACCACACTCCTCAAAGTTCAAGCTCACACTAACATCGCCGGCAACAAACAAGCCGGCAAATTAGCAAAGGAAGGTCAAGAGAAAGCCTACTGAGATGCTAAACATCCCTACAAACAAGCTTATGCCACCCCATACTACTTTCACAGATATGAATGTTCTTCTATGACCGAAACCCCCGACAAAGGCCCCATAAGATTCTTAGATACATACCTCAAAAAACACGACCTAAAAAATAATTTGGAAACCCTCATGAAAAAATATTTCAATATTGATAAATGGACATGTTTGGAAATACAAACATTGACATCAAACTCTCCACAATTTTTTGGAAAAATCCCATAATCACGGACTCACAAATAACATGCCTAGTCAAATTCCGCACCCGACAGTATATGGAGAACGCCCGTAAACAACTCTTCTTTGGCATAGAAAGATTCCCCTCCATAACATGTTCAATATGTATCACTACGGATACAGACACATGGCTACATGGTTTACTCAAATGCCATAACTCTCATATACACGCCCTAAATGTTAAACGCCACAACAAAGCGGTGTGGGAAAGCCGTAAACGAATTGTGTCATCAAACAAATCCCGTTGCTTCAGCTTCATGAATGCCGGAACCTTTAATGACACCCCGCAAAAAAACACGGTTCCCCCATGGTTATTACCATACACATGCCGTACACAAAGATGTCATTGTATTGCGAGATTTAAACCCGACGTGTTATGTGTTAAAGGGCTACGATACAAAGACCCCCCACCAACCCACATAGACCCAAATCTCACTATTCAAATAATTGAATTCAAACATTAATAATAATGATAGATTCTCCCCGGAAGCTATTGCTAACAAAACTAATAAATACCAACCACTCCTCAATGATATTCAAGCACTCGGATGGAAAGTAGACCCCTCATTGTCATCTATGATCAAATTTCCATAGATGGTGGTCAAAGTTAGTTGAAGGTGTGTAGTATGAAGAGTTTACGTCTCACTTCAAAGGTTAATATCTTTCAATCCGTCTAGTCAAAGTGAACAAAAATTTCACCAAACACACTCATGCAATTCTAGTACAAGATCCTAGGGTGAGATATGTAAAAACTGTGTTTATTTGCATATTGTGTTGAATGCATAGAAACTGGCAGTTTTTGAAACATCTGCCATGATTCACACATCTCCATGAATCAATGTCGGTGCAATGCCGATGCAATGCGGTTCGAGGCAGAAGACGATGCAGGTAGCGTGCGGGACAAGAAGGAGATCCGTTGCAGAAGGTGGAGGCAAAACGACAACTAGTTCCACGTCGATGAGGTCGAGAATACGGTGATGTGAGAGACCGAGGCTGCAAAATCATCGCTCGCCTCAGCCATGGCAACCGCTCTCGCCATCGCCTCCGCGTCGCCAAGTTCCCTCTGTTGGAGCCAATTGGGTTGTGTGCGAGGCCGTCGGGGATCGGTCCGAGCTGCGGTGGGGATGGAGGCGAGGTGGGTCGAGTTTCCCAAGCTGAGCGCCGCGGGGAAGCACCTGATGGAGACGGTGGCGGACACGATGAACCGCGAGCTCGGGGACGCGCTCCTGCCGTCGCAGACCGCGCCCGATGTCAGGTCGTTTCAGAGCGGCACCGGCGCGGGATCCGTCACGCTGCGATCAGGCCGAGAAGGCTCGAAGGTTCGTGATTTCAAAATTCTTCGCGATTTCTCGCAGATTTCGCGGCTACGGTGACGTATTTTGTTGCCTGCCCTGTAGATTGATTTCGTGTTGAGCTCGTGGCTGAACTGCGCGCTGCCGTTCGGCGAGCTCAACATCGTGACGCTGGTGGCCATGCTGGGGCCGGAGGCGGACGCGCCGCATCTGCTGTTCGAGTTTATCCAATCCGGGCCGGGGAGCCTGGTTTTGGTGCTGGATTTGCTGCCGCGGAAGGATCTCGTAGTGGAGCCGGAGTATCTGGCCCGATTCTACGAGAGCTCCTCGCCGCTGGAGGCGCTGCGGCAGTCGTTCGAGAAGCACCCACAGACGCAGCCGTACCTGACCTCGGCGCTCTACGTGCGCAGCGTGGTGTCGCCCACCGCGCTTTTGTACAAGGTGAGTGGGGAGGGCGCGGAGGGCGGGCTGGACGGCGTGATTGCGGAGCTCGTGGAGCCCGCGGCGGTGAAGGTCGTGGACACGTGGGTGGATTGTTACAGGAATGTGGGGAAGGATCTAGCCTGCGGCCAGGAGATGGAGCATATGAGGAAGCGCGATGAGTTGATCAAGAGCAAGGGCGTGGAGGTGGATCTCAGCACCAACATGCCGCGCTTGTTCGGCCAGGAGATCACGGATCGCGTTGTGGCTGCATTTCGGAATGGCGCATGAGGATAATTTATCTTCTCACAACTCACTTTCCATAATCACCTGAAAGCCCTTCAGATTCATCTCAGTTGCAATTATCTTAATTGTAAGTATCTAAGACATTTAGTTGCCATCATCTGCGTCTTAGAAAACCAGTTGCTATCATCTGGGCTTCAGAATTCAGTTGCTACCATCTCTTTAGAAATTAGGGACCATCTCGCTAGACTCTAGAAACCCAAGTAGATGATTCTGGCAGTCAAGTGAACGCGCAAACGATTGTCTAAACTGCGTGTGTCATTTCTGTTCAGGATGTTTGCTAGTGTACGAGCTGGAACTTTGAATAGATACTGTTGAATAACGGAAAGATGTATAGAAGAATAAGATATTGGTCTGCACGGTATGAGCTTTTCCAGTTCACAGAATATTCACAACAAGGATCACGCGAGTGACGAAAGTGATTCCTACAGAAACTTTTCTTTATTATTGTACACGTACAGAATGGATCGTCGTACTGACTGACCGAGCGAGATCATAGAGAAAGTATCTTAGTGTTTCTTTTCCGGCTCATCGTATTCAACCAACGTCGGTTCATAGTTCCAAGGAGCGTGAAATCCGTGGAAATTAATGAAGGTGGAGGCAACGTTGGCGAGACCAGCGTCAGGCAAGTCCTTTCTGAACCGGACTCCCTTCGCCAACCCAGGTCCGCCAATGATGCACGGCACCTACAAGCAAGGTCGTCGTCAGAAAATCCAATGAGTGAACAAGATGTTCTACCTATCGACTGAACACAACGTAGGAAGAAAGCTAGAAAAGAGAGAAAAATGGATCACTTAGTGTTCTACAATTGTAGCTAAAGATGACCTACAGAAGAAATGGAATTTATCCAGCTGAGAGGTGAGAGCACTCACAGGGTTGCACGTATGGGAGGTGAGGACTTCTGTTTGGCCTTGCTTGTTCACGACCGGTTTGCCGGTTTCCAGGTTCCGTTTCACCATGTCCTCTGCGTTTCCGTGGTCAGCAGTAATGAGAAAGATCCCTTTCACTTCTTCAACGGCATCCAACATAATCTGCAGGCGGCACACTTGAATTTAGGTAGTGTTCGAGCTCTCTAAAAGACGGGTGGAGAGGTTATCCCATGTCATAAGATGAGTTCAGGGTAGATAGAAAGTCAGGTACCTTGACGGCCTTGTCCACGCATTCGCATCCAATAACTGTAGCTTTGGGGTCACCTGTGTGACCCACCATGTCTCCGTTTGCTATGTTCACACGGACCTGCATTCAGCTCAGGCACTTATCACGTCCAAGGATTGATAATAAACACAGCAGCTGAATCTGATCTAATAGCAGGTGGGCTATGGAACAATTTCAGGGTACCGTAAGGCTTACATGGTTATATTTGCCGCTGAGGAGGGCTTGTTTAGCCTTCTCAGCGATGGCGATGGCCTTCATTTCGGGCTTCTCATTGAAAGCAATGCCTTTGTCGCTGGGAATTTCAACATATTTCTCGAGAGTAGAGCTGAACATGCCGGAGCGGTTCCCATTCCAAACGAAGGTGACATGTCCGAACTTCACAGTCTCGCTGTTTCACAGACATCCCAGTGGATGCAGCCTATCAGGGATGTATCTCAAAGGATGTATCTAAGAAAGCCTGACACAATCTAGATAGATAAACTGCTTCTATGGTCAAATGAGGCCGACTTGAAGGCAGAAACTGTAGGTGAATGCTAGGTGGGTAGGAAAATGACACATCCGGCTCCAACCTGCAAGCCCAGCTTTTGACATAGTTGTGCACCAGATACTCTCCCGACGTCTTTTCGATCAGTGGGGGTGCAACTAGAAAATGCTTTGGAAGATCGAGATCTGCATCGTATTGCAGCATACCGGCGTACTTGATCTTGGGCATAGTCCCTCTGTCGAACGCGTCGAACTTCTCCAAGTCGAAGGCTTTCGCTGCCATGACCATACGGTCTGCCCTGAAGTTGAAACTTACAACGGCATCGTTGTCGAGCATAGGCCCCACTGGCTTGCCATCAGATCCAACGACGACAAACGGAGGGAAATACTGATCATCCAGCTTCGGATCCGCCCCCTTCAGTTTCTCCAACGCGTCCATAGCACTTGCAAATTTATGAGGAGCCTCCCCTCTGACTTGGGCATCCCAGCCTTTCTTCACCACTCCCCAGTCATTCTTGGAAAAGGATTCAGCGCTCAAACAGAGTTAGTACTTCCCATCAAGTGATTAAAAACTCCAACGAAAATAACAGTAACTGACCAAACAAAGCTACAATGACGACTAATTCATCTCTACAAGAATGAATCCAGGAAAAACGTTCCTGTTGCATAAATACCAATGGGATGGAGGTAGCAGTAGTACTGACCTCATACCGGTCCATAGTAACCGCCATACGACCACCTCCTGAGGCAATGAGGGCATCACATCCCATGCTTCTTATGTCTGCCAGATCCTTCTCAAGGATGCCAATGTACTTGGGAGCTGATCCGGGTGCCACATCTCGCCCATCTAGAAGGATATGCACACGGATTCTCTTAGCACCACGTTCGGCGCACCCTTTCATCAATAGCTGCAAGAGAGCCACAACTTCTCAATATGCTGCATTTGCATGTTTCTCGAGATGAGAATATCAGAAAATAACAATATTACATCCAGTCATAGCTCAGTATCTTTTCTCTAGTACCTAGAAGATGAGCTTCTACTCAAAACGTGGAATGATACATCCTGATGATGATGGCTTGTTCCTCTTCAAACCGAGGGGCGTCTATGACCTATGGTAAAGCAGATGATTCATGACGGCCACATGAAAATGTCCTCACCGACAGCTGATCGGAGCGAGAGTGAACGCCGCCATCGCTTAACAGCCCCATAAAGTGCACCGTGTTCTTGTCGAAAGCTGAGCAGATGTACTTGAATCCCGCTCCATCGTACAGCTTCCCAGACGACAGTGCGACGTCCACAAGACCTGCCCTGCTCCGACCATCAGGTTTCCATGAATCAAGCACAATGGACATCCCTTCTCCCGGGATTGAGGACGGAATACTCAACCTAACCTAACAGTGAAAATCTAGATCCACTCGCAACCTGTACCCGCCGAAGCAGATCTCACCTTCCTCAAGAGAAGCTCTGAGCAATAGAGGTGAAGGATTCGCGTCGACCAACGGTTACAAATAATGAAGAACCCACGCCCATCAAGGAAGTAGGCAACGCACCCTTGTGTAAAAATACGTCCAGCGCCAAGAGCGTTGTGGCCAACCTCACTGTTTCCCATGTCTTCCCAGCTGGGGAGCCCAACTGAAAGGCCGTGCGCTCGTAGCAGCCGCCATCGGTCCGGTGCAGTCTACAAACAAAAGTGTGGAACTAAATGAGGTGAACAGGAAGATGATAGAAGCTACTCTTGAGATAACTAGAGATTCCAGCGGTGGATTACTACTCTATCAGACGCTACAACGTGAATCTTGCACTCACTGGTGTGCAGTCTGAACGCTACGTCTACCTTTTTGAGCTCGTCCATTGTGGGCGTGGCAGCAACATGGATGCCATTGAACTCGTCATCGATCTGCTCTCCCCACCCGTCCAAAATGATGATCATGACCCTCTTGCCTCTTCTCATGACAGGATGCTGTCTCAACTTCCATCTGTGGGGATGCTCAAACATGATCTTCTTCCCTTTCAGCTCAAAGTTTTTGCCAAGCCCCGTCATCCCAGGCTAGATTATTGAGAGGAACTCACGTGGGCTGAGTTGGAAGGTCATTCTAGAGGGGTTACATTTGCAGCCTGGACAGATGGAACCGAACCAACACTTCACTTGACATTAGATTTTACGGCGTAGGTCAAACAGGAAATTGATCTTCAGATTCAGCATCAAGTGGACTCAATACTTGTGCATGATCTGAAGGGGAAAGTGTTTGAAACTTGCCTTGGAGATTATGACCAATTCCTCGTTGGTTGCTGTGAGCTCAGCTTCACAGAACGACGCTTTTGCAAGGAGATGTGCCCTAAAAGAGTTACTGTTCGCCTCTTGAACCGTTGCCGACCCAAGAGGCGTTAGTAGCAATCCAACCCTTCACAAACTGAATATAACCACCAACCATAATTTACAAGTTACCCAACCTTGATATCAAATGAGATCAATGTAAAATCATTCATTGTGCAAGTGGATGGAAAATCTGTCCAAGGTGCAGCACAGATCTCCCTATTTACCTTGGTCGAGTGTTGCACCAAGCCTCAGACTTGGATGGTCCATTTTTCTGGACTTTTAACTTTCGGAGCTCCAGAGGCTTTTTTTGGAAAAAAATTGGTCAAAATTGGTGCCTGCAGCCCCATATTATCTGAGAAAGTTCCCTCTATGATCAAATAGGGCTCCCCTCCAACATAAAAATAGGGGTTGGTTTTGTCCCTACCCTTCCCTATCCTTCCAAGCTCGAGGTTTGCTGCAACGCTCGACCGGGGTATTTAGGCAAATCCGTGCACTATAGGAGAATTTGATTTGGTACTGTAATAGAAAAAGAAAAAGAAACAGGAGAAAGAAAATGGAAACAAGAAAACATCATCACATAATCTCGAGAGAATCTATTATACTAGCTTTGCAATTTTCTACACTAGTTATGGAATTTCATGTTCAGTCTCAAACACTAAATGTTAACAATGCTGCTAATGTCAACACAAACACTAAATAGAGACAATTTAAACTTTATATCCATACTATCATTACATTTTGTTCTAGTGAGGAAATAATTTGTGATGGAACTAGGGCTTATAGTTGTTGAGATGTTCTATTTTTCACAACTATAAATAATGTATCTAGCCACTAAAGACCAAAAATCCCAAGGTAGGCTTCTAGTAATTTTGGGTAGCTTACACCAATGTCAATATAGATTATGACTTTGTGAAATTTATATTGGAGATATGGATAAGTAGTAGCTTTGTTGGGAAAAAAAACCCTAAATCCCTAGTACCTTAAACGTTAAACACTAAATCTTCTCTACAGTTCTATAGAGTTGAATAGTACAATTGAGTTTAGGGTTTGATATGATGTCACAAGGAATCAACAATGATAAAATTGAAGCTAGGAAAGAAGTTGGGGGAATGTAAATATACTACACCATTCCCTAAATACAGTGTAGACTAGACTATTTGAAATTTCCTACACTAATTGAAAATTAACATGCAATTGTTGACTGACACACACTTGCTGGAGAACAAATATCCAATCAAAACTTGGCATGCACATGCTTTGATGGAAATTAGTGTCGGTGATCCACATCAAAAATGAATCTACACTATATTCAATGTTTAGTGTAGTATGGCAAATAATTGTTGAGTTTATGTTTGTTTCTGTTACTCACATGAGTGTTGGCTATGAATTTATGATGGCTTTTGGGGTTGTGGAGGAACAGAGGGTTTAAACCCTAAATTTCTTTGACAATTTCATACAAAAGAACACTTCAAAATTGCTCGTTTTAGTGCAATGAGTAAGGACATAACAAAAAACTTTTAGTTTTAGTTTTAACCATAGGACCTCAATATAAAATTATTATGTAACTTACATTAAAAATTTCATAAAGTTTGACCGCACATATTGTAATATTATAGTGTTTGAAGTAGTAAAAAAGGTCCATTTTCTTCCCTGCATTTAGTGGATCAACAGACTTTGACTTCACTTTGTATCAACTTTATACACTAGACAAGGTCTTTTCTCATTACCATTATGTTAAGCATGATATTAGCTCCTTGTACTCCAATATTTAGAGGTAGGAAAAGGATGTAGCATATTCAAAAAAATTGTGAAAGGAGTGGACGTTCAAAAATTGTCAATTTGGGTTATAAATTTTTGTGAACTTAGTATGCTTTAGAATGAGAATCCAAATGGTCGATAAGAAGGCTTACACCACATAACGCTGCAAAAAAATAAAAAGTAAAAAATATGATGATCTCGAAGTTTTATGTGAAAAAGAACTCTTTTTGGAACCTTGCCCGACAATGTGCGATAATGTGTGAAAGTGTTTGACTTGGATTTATATGTTTTGTTTCACTAAAGACAAGAGAATTTTTTTGATAATATGAAAGGAAATATTATCATTAGCAAGCATAGAAAATCTCACATTCAGTTGAGTGTCCTAGCAAAAGTTTTTGGAGTTGCCCATCCTACCTACTCTCCCCATTTGAACTTCAAAACCCTATAACTTTTTCATTAAATGTTGAATTTAGGAAAAAAATCAAACTCACACAAAGCTTTTAGTAATGTCCATCTTCATTAAAAATTTTAAAGAAAAATATTATGAATGACGCCATAGGAACCTACCCGAACCTTTTAGAGTCCCCCGAGGGGACTCTTGGAAATTTAGGGATTAAATTCTGGGTCTAGCTTCAAGGTATACCTTCCATGAGCAACAGGTTAAGCAATGAGCATCTCAAACAATAAAACTTTTATTTTTTAGTAATAGCCAATAGAATTACAATCTCAATCCAAGTGATTTCACATTTTCCCAATGAGGTGTAAATTTGTTATAAATTTTCAAAGTGGCCAGCCATGTTTAGCCTTTTCTGCCACTAGATACCCCCCAATAGCGATGACCTAAAGTTAGGAGTCTAGACCAATAGTAAGCCTAAATTTGGAGCTGATAAAGAGTGAATGGGTAGAAATGGCACAGATATGGGGTGGAAAAAGAAGTTGATGAGGATTGGATGCCGAAGTAGTAGTTTTTGCTCCTGTGGTGGCTGAATTTGAATTTGTGGTGACTTTTAGGCTTTGTGGTTAGGATTTAGGGTTAGATTTTTATGGATGTGGATGATTTGAGAGATCGGGTCATAAATTTGGTGGTTACTCAACCCCTAAAGGACCGCAACCAATTTTGCTCGAAAATTAGTCCAATTCTTAAAGAGGCATGAAAATTGCATTTTAAAGTAAAAATTTGGACGTTTAACCATAAAATCTTAAGATAGACTTTTATATGACCATGCCATACTTTCTTAGGTACAATCTAGCACACAGAGATGAAGATTATAGCGTTTGAAATGCAAGAATTTCTATTTCTGCTTGTCTGACAATGTGTGAGTGTATGACTTGGGTTATATTGGTTTTTAACACTAAAGACAAGAATATTTCTTTAATTGTATGAAAAATCTTAATATCAATAGAAACTTCTAGCAAACATTCTAGAGTTGCTCAGAGTCCCGAGTTTTGCACTTGAAAAAAATAAATTTATATTTAAAGGTCCGGTGTGAAAAAAATATATATCCCTACAATTATATCCCCACCCGGCTACTACGATGATGCATCTTTATGAAAGATTTCGGAAATTCATGATCAAATGAGACCATAGGAACCTACCTGGAATAGAAGACGCCCTCCCAAAGGAGAAATGGTCCTTTAGGGATTAATGATTTAAATAACTCATTGCTCAATATTCAAATCAATGTATATACTAAAATATCAAATCTAGTTTCCTTTCACACTAATTCTTGACAATGGCAAATGTTCTTCTTTTATGTCATTAACCCTTAAACGTCAGAAAGTGCCACTGGAGGCCACCATATTCTACAATTACGATGTTATATTTGAACATGATAAGGTTCAGATATTGAAACGACTCCCAAATGAAAGATGTTACCGTAGGCAAACCTCTAGTTGGGCACCTCCATGCCAAATAATTAATTAAAGTGAATAAAGGCCATTCGGCATCCAAAATCAAAATAAATTAATTTTCGGCAAGCAATCACATATGACTATATTTAGCACTTTTGACTACCATGGGGTTTGAATCCAAGACCTTGGGGTTTGAATTCAAAGCCTCCATACATGCACTACCTTGGAAGGTGGTTTTTTCAAGCCACACTCCCCTTTGATGTCTTCCATGGGACAAAATCTGCAAATATATAGTTTCTTTAGTTTCGGCAATTTCATTAAACATTTTCTCACTTAATTCGGCAAGCATTTTTCTAATTAATAAAAACCAAACTATGGTAGTTCACCTATGGTAGTTGAAGATTCTTCAATCCAAAGGTGTAAGTCTTGCTAAACTATAATACATTTTCTATATTCTACAGAGTAAAATACAATCATGTATATACGGTTCCCGACTGACATATAAGGATTAACCCTATGACACATCATTGTTGATAAAACAACTAAGGCAAACCCCCCCCCCCCTAACCCACCAAAACCCATAGCCAACGCCTATAAAATTGGGGTATCCGTATATCCAACCCTCTTCCATCCTATTACCACCAACTCAGCTCCAAATGGAGGTTTGCTACTAGTCAAGGGCCTTACTGGCAAACCAAGGGGGTACCTATTGCTGGCCACCCACTAAACATGGCTGCACATTTTGAAAATTCATGACTAATTCAATTTTCATTGAAAAATATGAAATCACTTGGGTTGGAATTGTAATTCTATTGGCTATCACTAATATATAATTATCTCCTCTCTCCATATATGCACATTCCTTAACTTGTCGGTTTTAGGGGGGCTTACCTTATCATATTATCTTTTGAATTAAAGTACATTCCATCAAACTACAAAAAAAACATGTCGAACCAATCACTAACACTCGTGCAGTAAAACATGTATTAATATTAATACAGAACATCTAAGTTTACTCCTAACCCCTCAACCTTCATTCTCCTTCGATTGCAGTCTTCCTCCGCAATCCATTTACCTCCCCACTTCCAAGTTACCTTCATATTTTTTATATTTTTTATATTTTTTCTTTAGTATTTGTCATGTTCCACCCAAATGATCTTTTAACTCTTTAGCAAATACTGCAACGACATTGGCTTATGATGGGTTCTTCTCTAACGCAACCGGTAGCATTCAGTTCAAACAGCATGTTATTGCTCTAGAATGCCATAAGCCAACTTAAATTTAACCAATTGAGTCCAAGGAACATGACTTTCAAACCAATTGAGTCCAAGGAACATGACTATCAACTAATTTATTCTTTGACTAGCTCACCACTGACTTGGCAATCCAGAGGATTGTAAAGGGCATGATGAGGGACGCATCAGATTTGCCATCGCAACAGTCAGCCTCTCCTAAGGTCAGGTGCTCAAGTCCGTCAGATTACTTACTCGGAAGACCAAAATCTATCGTGGCAAGACCTGTATTAGTATTGTGAACAGAATGTCAGTGGCATGTCACATGACTAGAAGAGATCTATGAAACAAGCATTTTGGAGAAGAAATGGTGCTAACTTCATGAAAACTAACCTTAATCGTAATCTAAGAAAAGTAGGTTGCTAAGACATCATATAGTACTTGATTTACCAGATTGATTTCGTGACGGTGATTGTGTCATCCGCCCTTTGGGCCTTTCGATGGTGTAACAGGTCACCTCCTTAAGCTCATTGAGGATTTCTGAGCAGACTTCATTCTTGAAGTCCCGCTGCTTTCGGGAACAGTTGCCCTACGAGGTCGAATCTTTTGAGGTGGTGCCAGGCGGAGTTTCAGTGAAGGCCCCAGGTCTGAAAGCTGTTTTCCCTGCTGCAGCTGCTGCAGCACAGCCAGCTGAAGTAACAAAGAAAATCAGTATATCTTAATCTCTAACGACATAAAAGATTGGCGTGTACGTCTTTAATGCTGTTCAAACTCTCTAGCTGTCTTGAGACACACGAGTACATCTAGTATGCATTGTCAAATATAACATCCACGCAAAGGTAGAGACTTCATTGTATGAAAACTTTACATCGTAAGGAAAGAAATCATACCCGAGAGACCTCCGTTGCATGCGAATTGCTCTTTATTGCTGAACCTGCCAAATAAGCTGCCATTGGAAGGGACCTTGGAGTCGAAGAACCAATGCTTGCTTCCTCTACTGCTTTCCCAACAGGCTTCTTAGCAAGATGCGATGAGGTGCTTGATTTCACCTTCAATGAACAAACAGGGCACCCTAGCGAACCCGTATCTTCGTTATTGGAACCCTCATCGGCTATGCAAACAACGTGTGCAGCATGACCACAAGGATAAATATTGAATGCATTTGAGCTTCGTGATGAAGCCCTAATTGCTTTCCCGTTTGAGTCCTCCAATCCGAGTCCACAAATGCAGCAGGTGGAAGAACAAGCAGCATATCCATGCGTGTTCCCTTGACGAAGAGCGTATATGTTATAAAAAGAGTCCTCGTCAATAAGATGCTTTGCAGTCCCCTGTACCCAACACAAAAATAGTATTGATAAGTAAATACTGTAGGAGCATTCTCCTGTAGATCAAAGAGGAAAATAAAAACACGGTGTGCGGTAAGTCACGAAGAATGTTTCAAATACTCTACCAGTATGGTCCGTTCAAAGCCATAGGCACTGAGCATGTTCAAAATTGTTGGACGAAAGTCTCCAAAAGGATGGTTTCCATGATCTGCCAGTATTTTCTCCATTATAATATGCAGAGGGATGTAACCCATCATCCCATCTATAATATCCCCCATGATCGATACAAGAACTTTCTTCAAAAGCTTGCCTGAGCACATAAACATGACAAAGCAACTTGTGAAACATTGCACGACAGCATTTCCAAATTCAAGCCGTAGTTGATATTGATGGACCAGGGCGTTACAGTTCGCAATCGCCAACGAATGAAGGTCATACAAGCAAACAAAAGATAGGAAGCAACTTTCACATTAATGTACTAATGTGTAACGGTATACCACGTTGAATAATTGCAAAACCTGACCTTTTGCCTGTTTTAGGACCACCTTCCGCTGAGCCCTTGATCTTCCTCGCACTTTTCCTTTCTCAGAATCTGCCAGTTCTTGCTTTCCAGAACTTTTATGAATTTCTGAACTTCTATCCGTAAACTTAGAACTCTCCAGAACTCCACCAGCATCTGATGCACCTTTGGAAGGCTCCACAATGCTGCATAACGATGGTACTTGATCAAACAAGGCCTTCAAACTCTTTAAGAATAATAACCAAAGCATGAAGCCAATTACTTCCGACATAGAGGACAAAATTCTTCCAGCTTCACTTCTATAGCATAACATATGCAGAAAGATGAAACCATACTTGTCAAGGAGGCGAAACCAGAGCATAGTTGATTCGTGAGGATCAAGCCGCTGAGTATTACGCTGACACAGGGTCACTGCCGCAGCAACGGCTGCTCTGACTGCTATAACCTGCAAGTATGGAAAAAAAACAACGGTAAGCATTGCAGTTTCTAAGCCCTAAACAGGAACCTGTTTGATGGATTTGGCGTAAGGTACTTAAGCACTTTAGGCTTTATCCGAAGAGGTAATACTGAATTCGTTTGCACTCCTATATACAGCTCCAGAGGAACTGCCCGTAAAACAACAATTAACGACCACGGCTCAGTTAGCTTGGTTTTTGATAACGCACCTCCGGAAAACTAAACAGCAGCTTGTTGTCCTTGTCAAAAGCTTGTACAGAGGTACTTGACAAGGTAGAGACAGAAAGCTCCAAGCTATCTCTACAACGATCCAGGTCCTTGAGCACAAGATTCAGGGCACTCGCAACATCACCAACACGCTCTAATAAGAATATTGCTGCGTCTGTGATGCCATACTCCTGACATAATTTGAGGCAGTGCTCCAGACGATAGTTTTCATAGCTCTCCAAGAATTTCAACACTGCATGTGGTTCAAATTGGCATAGCAACTGCAAGTCCAGAAATCGTAGTTAATGAGCACACAACCATCCTTAGCATGATAACCACTAAATCAAGCGGCAAAGTCAGCGGAAACACTAAATATAAATCCAAATTCAGCTGCCCCAAGAACCCAAAAATATACATATAAACATCAAAGGGAAGAAAGTATTCAATAATCATTGCTGTCATAAGTCCAAACGGAGTTGTTCTTACATGAATAAGACCTCAACAATGATACACATATAAAACTTCTCATTAATATCATTATGACGGTACAAACAAAATTTTGGAGAAACAGATTTAAACCTTGTTTGAGAGGTCAGATTTACCTCCACATAAAGTTCTGCCATATCGTCTGTGAAGACTACGTCGGATCGGTGCAATAAATCCCTAATGTCGACATTTGGTTCCCACTGTTCGACTCTGCTGAACTTGCCCACCGAAGACCTCTGGCGATTTGAAAGGCGTTCCTTGTGTTTAGCATGTGATGACATAACTGAATTTTCCATCCCAGAAGGATTGTTACCACCAGGACGAGCATCCATGATGCCTTTCATGTAACAAAACAAGAGCTTTGGATGACTTGCAAGCTTCTCGATGATTTGCTGGTTTTCGCTGCTCAGATGCTTCAAAACGATCCACAGTGTGCCTTTGCTGATGAATAAAACACCTTCAAGTGTATTAATACCAGTTCTAAATGCCGATTCAAAACCAATCATACTGACTGATACAATAAACTAGACTTGAATATTACAGTAGAATCTTACCATGCTGCTCCTGTCACCAATTAAATAGACTGTAGGAATATCTCTTATCTAGAACATTAGTAGAAAAGTTCTCACCTACTGCGTTGCACAAGTTGTGAGATGCGCAAGAGGACAGCCTCACGAAATTTAATGAGGTCTGACTCTTTCAAACCCTTCTGGTGATCAAGCATTTGCATGATATACACAAAGGGTTGTCCAGCCCGGAATTTGTCGCTTAAGTAGTCATCCAGTGCAGCTTCATAATCACCCAAACGTGTATGCAGCAAGCCGCTTACCTGCTCCGAGGAGCCAACGCCAATGTCAACCATTTCAACTAAAATGCAGCAAATGAAATTCAGAACCGTGTTCTATGTAAGAGTAGGTAGCGGGAGTTTAGCAAACCAACTCAATCTTTCCAAAAGACATACCTGCCAATAATTATTTCTTTGGGCTAATAGAAGAGTACGAGACCCGTCCAAGTTTGAATCAGGAACAGCACTCAGCAGCTTCACCATCAAATCCTCTCTAGCCCGTGCAACTTCACTGCCAACTGCAGGTGATGCAACATACTCCAAAATCTTCATAAAAGTAGAACTCGATACCACAGCATGTCTGGATGCCACAAACTGAGCCACAAAGTCGAGAAGAAGTCCAGCATCTTCATTTGAAGGCCAACGAGCTTCGGAGTCTTCAGAATTTGTATCAACCTCAGTTAAATCATTTTTAACTTCATGAGATCCTTTCAAAATCTCAATCAAAGCATTCACTGTCGCTTGCACATACCTCACCCCATCATGAACATCCTCAGAAGCTGAAAGGACGAATTCTTCATCATCAGCACTAGTCAAATAAGCAAAACCTTGCTTTCCAATACCCAACGGCCCATGTTCAGGAAATGCTAATCTCAAGACTAGCAGGGTTGCTTGTATGTCAACATGCAACAGAAACCACAATCGGGGGTACAAACCAGACTCCTCTACATTAAAGCTCGTAAGAGATCGTCCTCTGATGGAACCCTCTTGATCAAGAAGAAATTGCAAGATTTCAGCTCGTAACCCTGGGAGCCGTGCAGTTGGAAGAGAGTCATGGCCTGTGGCAAGGTAAAATACATTTTCAAATGTCAAGCTGAGAATAGAATTGACAGTCTCGAAAATCACAACCATCAACTCGAGTGCCGAAACCTCAGATACATCAACGCATCTCGATGGCTGCATTAGCCAATAAACGTGTCCCAATTCATGAAGTACAACAATTCTCAAGCTTCAGTATACAAGAAAGTTTATTAGTTTTGGTACACTTACCGGGTGGGAAGGCAAGTCCAGAGAAGCAATATTTCAAATAAACCAACAGCTTGTACCTGTTTCACAGTCGAAGAACATTTTTATAAAGATATGAAGCTTATCACAAAAGGACAGACTTTATTGATATCCACAACACAGAAAGTGGAAGGAAACTCTAAGTGGGCGGATGGACGAGAGTAAAAACATTAATTGCTCGAAGCACCCATTCGCATCTTGCACGGAGGACGTTAAATAAAGCAGAAAAACATCGATAACACAAATATGATCAGAAAGAGAACGTGGGGTAGAAACAAACCCCACTAGTTCAGTCTGCGACAAGTCAGTTGAGGAAGCCTGATCTGCAACCGTTAAAAGTTCTTCCAGAGGAGATATAAAGTCATCCAAGCCCCTATTGTACAGGTAAATAAGTGCACTATACAAACCATGCTCTTTACATAATCTCACCACCTGTCACCATCCAAACCACACGAAAGCAAAATGGAATGAAACTCAGCACAGACCTGCAAGCGCTTGAGAGCAAGCACGGATGTTTCATCAAGGTGAAAATAAATCTATCTTTCCCTCCAGACAGCAAAAGATTATTTAACTACCACTAGTTGTTACTGTTAATATACTTTGACCCGGCACATCACCATCACGTAAGAACAAAACTTCAGCATGACATATTTGCCAAATTACGAATAAAAATGAGGGGGTAAAGACTTGCCTGGTTAAAATCCAAAGAGCCAATATCCATATGAAGTACACATTGTTCCACTCTCTCCAACCATCCATGGTGGCTGTAGTGTTCAACAAGTGCTTGCATAACCTGGAATATTTAGAAAAAACAAAACATTTAGTACTTTCCTATCCAGTATGCAGCTTGAGAGACGATACAAACGAATCTAAAGCTGGAATACATTCAGAATTGTGGATACAATTGCGTGCTGTGGGCAACACGACTAACTGTGAAGGACCTTACAGCAGCACTGATAAGTATCTATGATCCTGTAACAGAATTACCTCAGCAGCAAGCCCACCCAGCATATCTTTTAAGATGTAGGGTTCCAGAAGCTCCAAAAATGTACCTAAACACCAATGCGGGAAAATATGTTTCATCAAAGATCTCCGTATAGCATTCAAAAACACTTCTGTTGGATAATTAACATATGCGATGAAGCCAACTTTGCACTGAAAGAATACACTCGAACACACAAACTGAAAAGAATAGATAAATAAATAAACGAATAAATAAAGGGACAACGGAAAAGGGAGAGAAAATATGCAGAGAGATTCAAACACACCTCTTTGTCCAACAGCCACAAACTTGCTGAAAACATCCCTGAACAAGACGTCTTGTTTACCAATATGTACACAGAACTCAATGGCCACACCACCAACTCTTGCATACTGTTCTCGGACACCTTGCAGATCTTGACCCAAGCCAACCGGCCCTTGCTGAGAAGCTGTCTCTGTAGTTGATCCAAATGCTACCGACAGATATTCAAAAGCCATGTCTATATAGGCAGACAGAAGCGACAGCAAAGTGCTCATTATAGCATCCCGCATTGCATCCAATCCTCTTGGAAGGCCAGTTACCCCTCTAGCTCGCCCATCATAAAGTTCCATTGCAATGTGGAATGCGCCCATCCAGTCACCAGCATCTTCTAGCGCTTTGATGCGTTCCCGCCAAGGCAGCAAACGAGCACGCCATAGCTGGTGGGGACCCATTAAGTACAAAGCAGCTCCTCGTACAGACAGTGAGCTATGATAGGCTTTCTCTGGATTGCCAAGAGCGTTCATAATGTGCGTATGGTAAATAAGAGCTCCCACACCTTCTTGCTCCCCCCTTATAGACCCACGCTCCAATTCAACTCCTTCCTTCGTAAACAAGCAGAGCTCGTCCTTGGCTGTCACAATAACCAGCATCTGCATCCACCCTTACACAATTCAAACATTTTCCAGACTATAAAAGCAGCACAGAATATGGTTTCTCAATACCTCGTTATTCTAACGACGAGGCAACCAAGATCATTTCTGTAATTATCAAGAGGACCTAGCCGATGAACTAGAGTCCTCTAATCTTGATCCCAATACAAATCCTCACGGCAATCAACTATACGTAAGACCTTCTCTAAGGAGATGGTTTGCGAAATTGACCTGCTCCTCCAGCCAGACAAGTCCAACAGCAGGACTGTCAAGTTCCCATTCTCTCACTTTTCTTAGATTTGAGTGTGTCAGCTGCCAAATGAACATCTTCGTATCCCAACCCATAGCTAGCATTGGCAAGTCATCGTCATCTACGACATCATTGGCAGTGTCACTTCCATCCTTCTTAACATCGGCACGGTCAGTGACAACCCCAATCGCAGTGCTCCCACTTAATGTATTCAAATCTGTATTTCCACTACTGGAAACAACGGAGGATCCCAGCTTAGAACGAATACGCCTCCATGCTGTATACGCAATAGCACCATCTCTAATCCCAGTTGGTCGAGTCAACTTTGACATAACTTCTAAAGGCTTTACTGCCTGCATGTCAGAAGCCAGACGCACCTGCCATAGAGATTCAACTCCATACTAATCAGAACCTGCTCAAAGCTACTCGAATGTAACACGCAAAACCTTTACTCAATTCACTGTTTCTTCGCTTAAATTATATCAAAGAAATAGGAAAAAGAGAACGTTACCACCAGAACAGTGTGATGCGTGACCAATACGAACATCGCTCTTGATCCTTCATCGGATGGAGTTGCTCCATCATACAAAAACTTGCGACCAACATCCATACCACCCACACTACCCACCATTCCACCCACCACACTCCCCATACCACCCATTACGCTCCCAAGCGTGGGTGGATGGGAGCTTCGGCCTTGAGAAGAGGAATTTGATCCATTCATGGCATGAAAACCTTCGTCTGGCAGCAAAGGTGAAACAGATAGTACAGGACCTGTCTTGTCACCCTCGAGGAGACACTGTCCTTGCACCAAACAGAGAGGAATCATCAGTGCCTTGGAAAACACTTACTTCTTGGAGCAACTACAGCGCGACAAAGAAAATTATGTGTACAACTCTCATCATTGGAAAAAATTACACAAACATCTTATAATAAGGAGACAACAACGCTTCAATGGCAAAGTCGCTTTTACAAATTGATAAGTAGCAAGTCAGTAAAGACTCATTATTGACAGCAATTACCTGAGTCTCTACAGAAAACCGGCGAAGCAGAGGCATTAACATCTGCTGAGAAAAAGTGTGAAGTAGAAGTTTCCCTTTAGAATCACCACTAATTACTCTTAGACTTCGTGCACCTGGAGCATCTTGCCCTAAGAACAGAGTATGCACAATGGCCTCCGAGTGCTCAGTGCTCATCATTTTTGACATTGATCTTCTTGAGACATCCCAGAGACGTAGAATCCCATTCGCGTAGCCGACTAACAACAGATCCCCTTGATTGCTGAAGCAAACCGAACTAACAGGTTCTTTCGTTTCAATGCCTCCTCCTAAGAAAAAAGCCTGCAAGATATACAGTATTCAGTGCCATACATTTCCTCAGCCATGTGAAAGTTGTAACACTTTCCTTTATGTGAGCACAGATACGTATTGCCTAAATCATGGTGGATATAAATATTAATTCACAAAAAAATCAAATCCAGGAAAGGCGATCCATCATTTCCTGTAACACATCCTAGCGCAGATACAGAACCCAGATATCTACAATAGAACGATGAAATATTTCATATCATGATCAATTCAGGCATTGAACAAAAACGATGATGACAAAGAGGATCAGGTAGACCTTCTGAGATTCCAGTTCATCGGCACTGCGAGTGGCTGAATACTTGCTGGGAGTGACAAGAACAGCTCCTTTGGACAACCCAACAGCAATAAAATTTGCATGAACCGAGAGGGCTTGAGGAAAACCATGCTCCCGCCTAACAAAAGGCGAGGCTAATGCTTGAGAGAGGGTATTGTAAGCATCAAGCTGCAAAAGACCAATTGCAGGTGGACCCCTCTGAATCCCCTCCAACCTCATTGGTTGAGCAGCTGCACCTTCTTCCCAATGCAAGCCCGAAGTGGCATTCCGCATCTCTACTTCTTCTGCCAACTGAAGTGCTGTAGGTGGTTGCCTTGGCTCCTTCTCAGTTGCATCATCTTTCGGCTCCAGATTTGTTTCTGGTGCGCTGACAGCTTCGTCCATGTCATCCGATAGAAGTTCTTGGTTTGTATTGATCAAACCCGTACCCGAGTCACTGGACTCCTCAGATAAACTTATCGAGCTAGCATAGTCTGTGTGCGGAGAATCTTCATCTGATGAAGTGTTACCCATATTGATTTGGTCGAAAATCTCTGGCTCATCCACAGCCCCAATGAGATTCTGAAGCTTTTTTACATCTCTGAAGTCTTCCTCCTCGTCCTGAAGCATATCATACTGGTTCAATAGTGAATCCATAGGCTCTACTTGCTGAAGTATACCATTCTGCCCTACTCGTGAATCCATAGGCTCTGCTTGATGAAGTATTTCATTCTGCTCAAACAAAGGATCCACAGGCTCTGCTTGCTGGAGAATATCTGTGTGCTTAGTAGGTGAACGAACGGGCTCTGCTTGCTGATTAACTTCATTATGCTCAATTAATGATATCATGGGCTCTACTTGCGGACGAGCCTCAGTAGTACGCGCCGGAGAGGATAGTGCATCAGAGAAACTAGGCATTGCCTTGAGCGAATGTTCTGAAAAACCACTAGCACCAACTGCATTATGCTCCATGTCAACAGATGAACTTGTACTTCTGCTCTTCCAGTCAAACACGGTATTCAATGAAGATCTCTTAGTTTCAAGAGAACCACGATTCTCGTCCGGGACAACGGTGTCACTCGAAAGGTCTAGCGTCTCCTCCCCTGTCCCTTGCGATGGCAATGATGTTGACTCCGTCACCCTAACCATATTCCGAGGAATATCATTTTCGAGAAGAGTAGAAGATGAAGCAATTTCCCTCGCAGCAAGATTTTCGAAAGAGAAATCGTCAGACTCCGAGTGCTGCTGTCTTGCGCTTGAGCCCTGCTCAAAGAGAGGACCTCTCTGTACTGAAGTGGACGTCGTCCTTGAAACCTGCCGAGACGAAGCCGCTGCCAAAGCCAATGCTGCCCCTGGCCGAGGACTAACCCTAGCACCCCGGATCGGCGTCCCTGAGGAACTTGAAAAAGGAGCAACATAGTTCCCTGACGTTGCGGCACTTTCAGAACCTGCACGCATTATCCCTTTCAAGACAAATCCACATCTCAGTGCCAAGCCCTACACAGAAACCGCCGACACTATACTGGATCTTCTCTTCAAACCAACGGAGGTCTTTCACATTGACATAAAATATCCAAAAGAGTTCATTAGAAGAGAACTCGAACAGTGGTAAAATCGTTTCATAGGTTGGACGTACTTGCAGAATATTTGCTTGTAGACCCATGGTCCCGGAGGATTTTGCCTCCGGGCAAGTGTTCTTCCTTGGCTTGCACTTCCATTGTATTAAAAACGTTCCAGCATCAGCAACACTAGTACTCAACTTGCAAAAATCCGCGCAAAAAGCTCCCACAAGCACCATCTGAGGAAGAAAAAGAAAATTGAACACGTAATTCTTTCATCTACAAATTCAGTTAATTAGTTTATGTGAAGGAGAGGTCTGCAACCCCCCGCTTCTTTGTCCCTGGTTCCGTCCCTACGCTCACCAAATCTGCATACAATTCCCTGCCTGCTACAGACTCATAGACTCAATCACTTTGCTACATCATCCCGTAATACCCAGAAGCTCAAAAATCCCTGTTGTTCCTCCTCAAGGTGAACACGATTAGAGATCTCAGGACTAACTTCTATGGAAGTGCGTAGCAAGGAAGGACTGTGCCAAGTTGCTGAATCTACTGTTTACAGCCCCCAAATTGGCGTACTTATTTATACACTCCAGGACATCTGGGTTCAATATGTCTGCACAGACAGTAGTTTAATCAACACAATTAATATCCACAAGACATCGGACGAAACTGGCACTTAACCTGAAACACCATGCCACCACCATGTATATTCCTAGTAACACTTCAAGAAATCTCAACTTTATATCGTTCCAAGTTAAATACCTTTCTTGGTTGCAGGGGTGCAAAGGTAATATAATGTTGCAATGGCTGATAAAACCTGTGTCAACCAGCCCGAGTAACCGTCATCTACATTGAAGTTGAGTTGAAAACAAACCCTTTTCTCTCCACCGGTGTGCACATTAAAGACTTCTGGAGTGAAAAAAACCTAATTTTAAACTTGAAACGTTTCAACTCGAAGATGTTTACAGGTCAACCAAAGCCGGGTTCGTGAGTTCGTACCGTGTTCTCAATGGGGCGTGACAAGCACTGAATGATCAAAGGTATTCCTCCGTTCTCCACTACAATAGCAGCATTTGTGGTATCTGCAAAAGACACTTTTAGGGCACAAACCTCAAAGCTAATGAACTTTGAAAAAACGAGAGGGGCACAAACTTGCTTCATAAGGCAAAATGAAGTCGATAATGTGTAGTAAAGAAGTTGATGCGCAAGAGAAACACAAAATCTTTCAATAAAAGTATGGATGTAACACCTTACCAGCAACACAGTTGCAAATTCCTCCTAGAGCATATTCAACAAGCTTCTCATTGGACTCCGTCAAGCAGTCGAGAAACAAGTCAAGGACATTGAGCTGTAAAGCAACAACGGTCACGAAAATCATCAGATTGTTGATTGAGGTAGCGTGCCGGTGCCTTACAAGTAAAGAATTGCAGGATTCAAGCAACCTTTCGATCAAGTAACACACAATTGCTTCCACATCGAAATACTCCCCTTCGATCAATATACGTACCGTGCGGAGAAATCTAAAGTTGAAAGGATCGTATGCAAAATTTGCCAGATGTGCTACCACTTGCTCTTTCGCTTCTGCAATTGCCATGATTACAGAGTTGAAGGTGAGGTAAACCAGCAGCTCTACCATAACAATACTAATGTAGCTTTTCAGCTTAAACCTATCTTCAGCAGGCAACGACAACAGCTTAAATTTAAGATACCAGAGATTAGTCCTACCTTCATGAACAGTTTGCTGAAACTCCGTCACCAGGTCCTGCACATAACCAGCGACGTATCTTGTCAGACCTAAATTCCAAGCAGATCCCCAAAAACAAGTGGATCAGAAGGCGCAAAGTTAAACTTAAAAATCGGAGAAACACAAAAGATGACTCCAGACTGCTGAAATCCAAAACAGCTGAACCTCAGTCTTCCAATCAAAGACACGATTCGATAAGTCGTGAAAACCGACTTCTCTACTTGCTTGCAGTCCAAATAATTCAGGATTCGCAAAGCTCAAACGATGCAGATGTCTAGAGAGATGAAACAACCAAGCAGCGAACACTGAAAACCAAAATTCTATAGACGAGGAAGAGGACAACGTGCCTGCTCATAATTCCGAGTGGCTTATGAACGGATCCAAAAAAGAATGGATCAGAAGGCGCAAAGTAAAAATTAAAAATCGGAGAAACACAAAAGATGACTCGCGACTGCTGAAAACCAAGTCTTCCAATCAAAGAAACGATTCGATAAGTCGTGAAAACCGAGTTTCTCTACTTGCTTGCAGTCCAAGTAATTAAGGATCCACAAGGAGAAGCTCAAAGGATCAGATGCCTAGAAAGATGAAACAGCGAGCAATGAAAACCTGTATTTTACAGACGAGGAAGAGGAGAACGTGCCTGAAGGTACTGGTCGCGAGCAGTACCATACTTGCCGGTGCGCTCCTTCTGCCGATACGCATTACTGAACATGACTCCCTCTCACTCAGCTCCGCTCCGATCAGTCCGCACCAACAACCATCGTCAATCAACCTGACATCGATCATAAAACACACCTTCCCTCCTCCTCCCTTGAAAACCCGGATATGCCAAACCCTAAAGCTTTAAATAAAAAGCTACTTTCTACTTTTCAGGACGCTACTTTTACAAAAGCTCCACCAACTCCAGCTAAAAAGCCTTTCTACTAAACCTTCTCGCTCAAGAACAAGGAGGGTATCAGGGGCAAGTCCGGTATCACATAGTGATCAACTGGGTACCACGGGCTCGTCGGGTATCGATTAGGTCTCAAGTGGTTATCGCGCGTGCAGCCGGTATTACGTAGGTATCAGCCGGTAGGTACGACGGGTGCATGCTGGGGTACTATTAGATAACATACCCTACGCTATGGTCAGTTTCGTACACAATTAATTCAAAATGGGGACTTGTCCAAAATTTTGGAAATTTCAATAGATTTGGCTACGCAATACCTATGTAATACCGAGGTGACACCCGTGCAAGATCTAGGTGATACTTGTGCAACACCTATGCGATACCTACGTGATATCCATTGTGTCGAACCACATGTGACAAAAAAAAATAAGTGCTCCGGCACTTGCTTGCCGAAACTGACTGTAGCGTACGGTACTCATAAATTTTGACCACGCGGACTGAAAGATTATAGTGTTTGAAGTAGAAAAAATGGTGTTTGAAGTAGAAGAAATGGTTCAATCCCTTTCGTGGATTGAATGGGTATACGGACTTTGACTTCACTTGATGTTAAATTTTTGCACTACACAATGTCTAAAATCATTATCATCATGTTTGTTCCTTGTACACCAACTTTCAGTGGTAGAAAAGGGGTGCAGCATGTTCAAAATAGTAATTGTGCGAGGAGTGGTTCAATAATTGCCAATTCACGTTATTTTTTTTGTTTTTTTTTTTTTGTGAACTTCATATGCTTTAGAATGATAATCAAAATGGTCATTGAGAAGGTTTACTCCACATATTGTTGTGGAAAAGAAGAAGAAAATTACAAAAGATATCTAAGTTTTATCTAGAAAATAAGAAGCTTATTTGTACCTAACCCGGCAATGTTGGACAATGTGTTTGACATGGTTTTGATTTTGTTTTTCAGTACAGACAATAACTATTTTGTTGACAATATGAAAAGAAATGATATTACTTGCTAGTATTGAAAAAGTCATGGTGGGCATGGACTTGGTAGTGGTACAAAATAGACACTTTATTCACGCCGGCCTTCCATTGAGACCGGAGTTCTTATTCTTCTTGAAAAAGTCATATTCAATACAATGTCTTGGCAAAAGTATTTTGAATTGCCCAGCATGCTCACTCTTGAGAAGTTTTTTGTTTAAGATGACATAACTTTTTCTCCACAGGTCCAATGGGAATAAAAATGATATTTCCATCTACGTCGTGTGTCTTCTTGCATCTTTGATCAAAGTTTCAAAAATTGCAAGTATAAATTGCAACCATGGAAACGTGCCAGAGATTTGCAAAAGCCCATTTTAGGACATTTGTCATTTCGGGGTTAAAGAAAACCAAAAATCTTAATTTCCATCATCACTCTCACGTGTAAGTGATGCTTAAGAAAAGCACAAATCCCACTCATTTCCTTCTAAATTTAGCTTGACACATAGTAGTCAACAATAAGTACACAACAATAAGTACAGAGATTTTGTAAATCATTATTACACTACATTAAGTGCAATAACCTCTCTTGACCACACAACTCTAATTGTGTATCTCTTGGAAATTAATGTAACGTTGTAGTACTCTTTCGTATGAATAACCGGATTTTGCCACACAAGTAACTATACCTGAACCAGCTAGTGTGAGATGCAAACATTTTGTCTTGTAAAAGAAGATAGATATGGATTGTGACATTTTCAAGTGGATTGTTCACATCACTCACTACTTTCCGCTGACAGTGTGAGAACTTGGAGGTGTAGTAAAAGAGAGCTCAAATCATGTGTCAGAGCTAGAGTTTTTTAGCTTGTTTAGAGCTCTTTAAAGGGGGTGGTTTAGAAATCCTTTTCGCTATTTTTATTATTTCTAATAATTACTCCTTTATTCACACTTCATTTAAAGATAGGTAAAATCAAAAGTCATAATTCTCCGCATTTAGTGTCCATGTGACATTTAGTATTGTAACATTAATGACATTGTTGACATAAAATATTAGAGTCAGTAAATGCAATAATCCTTGTGGTAATCAACTAAAACCCATATTGAATACTTATAAAATTGGGGAATATCCAACCCACTTTCATCACAATATCACCCATATCTCCATCCAAATGCAAATTTTCTATTAGTCATGATCCCTTAGAAACCACGACCTTAGTGTAGTGGTTTGGAGATGCCACTGGAATGCAAGATTCAAACCGGACCTACTATGTGTTAGAGGACTTTCATACAAAGACCCCCCACCAAACCACATAGACCCTAGTCTCACTATTCAGTTTATTGATATCACATATTGCAATGATAGATTCTCTCTGGACACTATTGCTAACAAAACAAACAAATACCAATCATTACTTGACGATATTCAAGCTCTAGGATGGAAAGTAGACCCCCTCATTGTCATCACCGCGGGTGCTAGAGCCACCACCTTCATTCCCTCAATGACAACCCTTGAAGAAACATTTAAAATCCCCATCACTTCAATCAAAACCACCTTCTCAAATATTAACACTATTGCAATTCAACATGCTATGTCAATACTCCTGCATAAACGGAAACTTGAAAACAACCAACCCCTTCCTGACACATCAAACCCCCCTCCATAGACCTGCACTTGTACTTCACCGTAACACGCCCTCCCTATCATAGAGACTTTTGGGACCTTGGGTCCCTTAGTATTGGTCACTTGTTACTGGTACATAGTGTCCACCCTCGAAAGGGGGAAGTAGTTCCATACTTCTAACCCATGCCCGGTGGGCATGGACTTAGTGGTGGAATGAACGGACACTTTATCCACGCCGGCCTCCTTCGGGGACCGGCATTCTTCTTCTTCTTCTAGTGGTTTGGATCATGGAACACTGGTGAGGTGGTTGTAAGTTCAAGTCTCAATGCCGACGTGGTGCCTACCACCATAGCCCACCCAACTATGGTGGGGGGTCTTGAGACCTTGTTGTATGTGTACCCCAAAAGCTCTTGGGGGGATGACATGTTGGTTGTCTTTAAGGCACCTAGGGTAGAAAAGTATATACCCTCAAAAGGGGGAAGTAGTTCTATTACACTATCTATGTCTTGTGGCGATAAGCTTCCTAAATAGAATGAACAAACATTGTATTCACGGTGGTCCCCGCCAGGAACTCGAGTTCTTCTTCTTCTTCACAACCCCTTATTTTTCATTGGCACTTATGGGGGTACCTATTGGCATCACCGGTTAAACATGACATCACACTTTGGAAATTCATAACTAATTCACATTTCATTGGAAAAATATGAAATCACTTGAATTGAAAATTAAATGTAAAACTCTTTCCTCTCTCTTTATAAGCACACTATTTACCTTGTTGGGTATGGGGGGTTTTTATCTTAGTGTTAGAGTTCGTCAATAGTGTTGCGAACACTAAATTCCAAAATCAGTGTAGTGCAGCTTTTCAAAGTAACCCTCGCCGAAAACTC
This sequence comes from Bryoerythrophyllum caledonicum, assembly GCA_963971425.1. Classification (NCBI taxonomy): domain Eukaryota; kingdom Viridiplantae; phylum Streptophyta; class Bryopsida; order Pottiales; family Pottiaceae; genus Bryoerythrophyllum; species Bryoerythrophyllum caledonicum. The sequence continues at coordinate 2,629,718 of OZ020524.1, forward strand.
TACCTCGCAACCGAGTCAAAAAGTAAAAGGCTCCCTAAACCCTAACCCTAAAGTGGAATTGGGAAGCACGTGCAGAGTAGAAAAGCCTCCTCGCACCATTTCCACCTCTCTTCTACCGCGCGTCAACCTTGAGGACAAGAGAGGTTGTTGCCGCACCGATCGCCAGCTCTCGATAATCTCTCACATAGAAAGGCAGGAGCGCACAGAACGCGATGGCGGACAAGGAGGAGGTGGTGGCGGACGCGCCCGAGGTGGCTCCTGCGGCGGCGGAGGCCGAGCCGGCGCCGGGCGAGCCCATGGACATCCTGACGGGGCTGCAGATGGTGCTGAAGAAGGCGCTGGCGCACGACGGGCTGTGCAAGGGATTGCACGAGAGCGCTAAGGCCATCGAGAAGCATTCGGCGCAGCTGTGCGTGCTGGCGGAGGACTGCAACCAGCCCGACTACACCAAGCTGGTGCAAGCGCTCTGCCAGGAGCACAACGTCAGCCTCATCTCCGTTCCCAGCGCCAAGAAGCTCGGCGAGTGGGCCGGCCTCTGCAAGATTGACTCCGAGGGCAAGGCCCGCAAGGTCGTCGGCTGCTCTTGCGTTGTCGTCAAGGACTACGGCGAGGAGACCGAGGGTTTGAACGTCGTCCGCGAGTACGTCAAGAGCCAGTAGGGTTTACATGTGTTGAGTGACCGGCGTGGTTGTACTCTGGTCGTCTCTGACTATCCATCAATCTATTCTGCACCGCCGGCGCAATTGATGCACCGTTCTTTTCTCTTTGAATCTGTGCCAGTTGTTGTGACAGGCTTGAATTTGCGTTGTTTTCTGTTATCGTCTTGCGTCTTTCCGTCACGGAGATAGGAATGGTTGGGTCTTGGTTTTTGGAGATTGCAACAGCAGTAGTTAAGTTTGTACATATGTTGTAGGTCCAGTGATTGACCAGTCGATGATCATTCGACCTGAAGCGTTATAATTGATAGGACATTAGTTCTTTGTTGAACGTCCGACGCTGTTGTTATGAGAGGTTCGTGTAGTGCTGGTAGAGATTGTGGAGTCCAGGGGACGTTTATGCTCTAATTCATGCTTCTCTTTCACTTGCTCCAAATGCTCTGTTCCACGTCTACACCAGTTAGATTGCCACCACATACTCCGCTTGCAAAAATTCAGATAGATAGCCACTACATACTCCGCATGCAAAACTTCAGAATAGCAGACGCGGGCTATAAAGAGAATTCACCCTGCAGGTTTTAGATGGCAATTGTGGCGAACGAGAGGCTTTCAAACATGTGATTTGTGCAGACTGGGTTCGGGCTCCTTCTCCTTGGTTGGTGCTGCTTTCCTGAGATGTTCTGCATTCCTGACAGTGCTGTAAAACGCGGTGCAAGAAACTTGAATGTCGATCTCAATCTGAACGTTCACAGATGAATCCTGGAAAGTTTGGATTTCGGAAGCAGAGCAGGGGAGATTCGTACCTTCGTTCAGAAGCGTTTTGGGTAGAGGTGGCGATTGACATTTACTGAAGTCACACCCACGTGCCGCCTGATGTTGTTGAAGACCTTCATGCTAAGGCGCCACAGGATTGGTGGCTTGTCTATGGAGCACTCCTTGGTTTTGTTCTCCTGGGGCTGAAGTCGTGGTGTAGCACGGAGCCATGTTCTTCAGAGGGGAGAAGGGTTCGCCTGTAAAGCTAGAGTTTACCATCTTTATAGAGAATATCAGGCCCTGGACTTCAGCTCAGGCGCAGAGTGATGGAGCTGTCATCCCCTTGCTCCTCACTTGGCGTCGAGGCAGCAAGCGCTCAGGCAGCACGAAGAGTGTCATGCCTTCGGTTGGAGGTTCAGATGGTGGCAGAGTTGAATTCAACGAGAATTTCAAATTTCCAGCCACTTTATTCGTGAGGAAGTCCGGAGGATTCATGAAGAAGAGCGTGATCTTCGCGTTAGTCGAGGACGAACGTGCCAAAGCGGTGAAGATTTCCAGACAACTCGCCGCTGGAGAACTTGACCTGTCCCAGTTCGGAAACTCCACTGAACCGTGCAGTACCAGCATTCCTATGTCCATTGGACTTGGAGGAACTCAAGCCGAAGGAGATCCAACCTTGTTCTTGAGAGTCTCGTCCAGCGGGAGCTTCACTTCATCTCCCTCAACATCTTCTGGATGGCTTTCGTCTGGCGGTAGGCCAGAGCCTCCTCAGACGAGCTACTTTCTGGCGGAAAGTGACGATTCGGACAACGAGGAGGAATTCGAATCCTTCACTGATGATGAAGAGTCTCCTTTATCAACAGACAGCGAACCTGCGCTGAGAGCCCGAGCTATAGAAGAGATGAAACGAGAGATTCTGTTCTCACCACATGCATTTCCACCCAACAAATTGATCTACCCTAATCCCGTCATTGCTCGAGAGCGGCTATCCTCTACTGCTGCAAGGTTGTTCGATGGTCAAAGCTCAGGCCGCACTTTCTCTGACGCTAAGGTATAGTCGAGAAACACATGCTACTTCTGTGCATCAATACTGTAATTCATTGTAGGAACTGCGAATTAGGATTCTGAGATGTCATTTCTCGAGATAGGTATGGTGTAGTCGACCATTAAGGATTTTCCTGCTGTAAGCCTACTTTGCGTGATGATTCTAGGTTGCTGAAGACACAGGGAAGAAGGAGATTCTTCAAAGTCTGTCAGACCCTCGAAAGTCGTTAGCATCCGCGGCGAAGACCCTCGAGACGGCAGCGGCCTCCGCTGCAAAGAGTGTGGAGGCAGCGAGGATATCAATGAGAGATTCTCAAGGAGAAACGGATTTCGAAGCAATGGCAGCATTGGCCGAAAACTATAAGGCGGCTGAGGCACAAGCAGCCGCTGCAATTAGGGCGGTTGAGGCAGCGGCTGCCTCCCTCGGAAGCACTGCCGTTGCAGCTACTACCGTTTACGCAGCACGGAAGGTGTCTCTAAGCATGAGCGATCGACCTTCCGAGTGCTCCACTTCCGAATCGCCTCCACCTCGAATCGCAACATCACCTCCTGATCCTGAAGCCAAATCTGAACTACAGCAGATCGACTCTGTTCCTACGCCAAGCTGCGAAACTTGTCAGCAATCTTGTACCGAGAAGGTGACACCAGAAGAGAAAGAGCCTGAATCCGCAGAGGATCAAACTGACTACAAAAGCTTGTTAAAGGAAGCGAAGACGAAATTCGCCATGATCGAGAGACGAACCTTAGAGGAACTGAGGGCGAAAGTGGCGTCGGCTGTGGCGAACGAGGAGCAAGGAAAGCAAAGAACCCGAGATTTGAAAGAGAAACTGACGAAACGCGAAGACGAGCTCCGCGACACAGCCGTGATCGAAGTTGCTCTGTATTCGGCCGCCGCCGAGCACACAAGCTCCTCTCACAAGCTGCACACTCCCGCCCGCCGCCTCGCACGCCTCTACGTGTACGCGTTCGCGAGTCGGAGCCCGGAGAGACGTGCAAGTGCTGCGCGAAACTCCGTCCTCGGCTTGGTCGTGGCTGTGCGCGCCTGCGGAAATGACGTTCCCAGGTGGAAACACTCTTGCACTCTTGACATAACTTGAAAACTTAAACGAGCACTAAAATCAATTGCACCTTCACTACAGATTGACGTTCTGGTGGTCGAACATCGTCGTCCTTCGAGAAGCGATCATGCAGGCGTGCAATGTGGAGCGTGCAGTCGAGCATTCCGGCGACGACAGCTTCGCAGATCGCGCTCGCCGGTCGCAACAGCTTCGCCGCAGAAGCTACTGGCAAGGAAGCATCAGCGAGATCCTCGGTTTCAAAAGCTCCAGCAGCGACTGGCAGGACTGCAACACCTACGTCGTCGCGCTCCTGAAAGTCGAGACATGGCTCCACGCCAAGATTCTCGAGTGCGTGTGGTGGCAGGTAACAACAACCTCTCCATTCCGCTCCATCTCTTCCCTCACAGCTTCTCCTGCTATTCTCGCTAACCCCTCACCTGTGAATTCAAGCAAAACAGGCTATGGCTCCACCGATGCAAGTCGGAGGCGGCGACACGACTCCGAGACAGAAGTTCTCGAACGTGCGGGACGAGCTGAACCGATTCGCGGTGAAGGTGAAAGACGGCCTCGGGGAGCTGAACAAACTGGCTGGCGACGTGAAGGAGTTTTTTACGTCGCGCCAAAGCTCGGAAGGAAACCTCTCGCAGCTCGGTGAAACGAACGCCATCGAGGTCTGGAAGAACGCCTTCACGGACGCGCTGAAACGACTCTGCCCGCGCCAAGGCCACGACGCGGAGTGCGGATGCTTGCCTGTTCTAAGCAGACAAGTACGCCGCGGCCACGTCCATCTCTCCATCTCTTCTACCGATTTGCACTCCGCAGCTCATTTTCTTTCTTCCTGCTGTAGGTCATCGCAGAATGCGTGGACAGGTTGGACGTAGCCATGTTCAATGGCATTTTGCGTAACCCGGAAGACGAGTCTCCCGCAGACCCACTTGCAGACCCGATCATAGACCTCTCGGTGCTTCCGATTCCGGCAGGGGCTCTAACTTTCGGAGCAGGCTCTCAACTGAAGAATGCGGTGAGTCAGGACATGATTCTGCATCCAATTCTCGCAGCATTCTGATCACGTAACCTAACGTTTGTGCCTGCAGGTGGTGACTTGGTCGACATGGCTCTCTGCACTGCTCTCTCCGAACCCGGCGGAATCCAGTAGCGGAGTGAAACAACAACCTGCGGAAGGTGAAGCAGCGCAGAGACAGCAGAGATTCAGTTATCTCAAAGCCACCGGGGAGCTGTTGATGCAGCTTCCCAAAGACATGATTGACATGGCCATGCGCAGAGAGGTAAGACTTGTACTCACCCTTCATGTGAGCTGCTGCTTTCTCCTTCCATTGCGACTCATCCGAGGCTCAACAGGCGGCAAGAAAAGAAGCAGAGAAAACCAGCCCGTACTTCGTTCTTCTGAGAGCAGCGGGAGCCCTCTTGATGCTACCGAAAGAGATGATCATTGACAAGGCAGTGAGGAACGAGGTACACCTCAATCTCACCATATAATCTTCACCTGAATTTTCATGGTACCTCTCATCTCATTGGATTTCTGTTGCTCAGGTTTGCCCGCATTTGAAGCTGCCATTGATTCGCCGCATATTGTGTAACTTCGTTCCAGATGAATTCCATCCCGACCCTGTCTCTCCACTGCTCGTGGATGCCATCAATACCGAGGTAGGCCTGGAAGGGGTTGATGTGTGGAGAAGAGGATCCGGTTTGGTTTTCTGAATTAGCGATTCCGTGTCGTTCCTCAGAGTGACTCGCCGCATTTGCAGGTGGCGCTGGAGAGGGAGAAGCTGCAGAATGAGCCGGGAATGGTTTCTATCGAGGACATCAGCGAAGCGCCGGTGCCAGTGTGCCTCTACAATCCGCCGTCGTCGGCGTTTGTGAGGGTATGGATCGGGGAGCCGCCCGGGACAGAGGAGTGGGGCAATACGGCGACATCGCTTCTCCAAAAGGGCTACGGGAGCGACGAGGAACTCAGCCAGTTCCAGGCGCCGCTGGCGTGGCTGAAGGAGAGCCCGAGCCCCCGCGGCTCTAGCGTTTCAGGTGGCATAGATGTGATCGCAGACGAACCCACGGACGAGTCTGCTGCTTTTATCTACACTGCTCGGTTTCAGCTTTTACAGGATGTTTGGAGTCCCAATTCATATGTGGACCTTACATGATGTCCGAGTCAGCTCTCTATACACTAGCCTTGTTTGTTTAAGCCCAAAATGGGCCTCCGGAGGTGCTAAAACTCAATTTGCATGAAATCCATGAGGAATTAGGTTTAGATTTGCGCACTCGGTACGTGAACACTCTCCACCAATTTGATCATGATTTGGATCTATAGAACTCTTGGAAAAGCTAGGAATACACTAAAATATAGTGAATACCATGTTGCATACTATGTTGTATTTCACACATATGCACATTGATTTTGGTATTAAATTTTGATTGAACTTTGTCTTTAAGACATTCTTCATTGTTTTGTGATTGTTGAGCCTTCTCCTCAAATACAAAAATTCTGTTTTGATTTGTATAAGTTTGGAATATTTTCGTATACAACCAAGTAGAAAAAAACAAAAAAAATTATCAAAAATCGTGTATAAATATTTTCTTCACATATGATACGTCAATGCAAAGCTATCAATCTAGTGCATATGTGAACCAATTTTATTCAAAGTACAAAACTCTTGCAAGAATCTATTGATGGTTAAAGTAGTACACCCTCCAAAATCCACAATTTTCACTACCAATATACGGTAACTTTAAACACTACAATCTATTCCATCAACCGTTAGATGTTGTGCAAATTCTCCCCAAAGTTTTGGTCATGGCTTGAGTTCAATTATGTCAGGTCAGATACTAAAATAACACAATATATTTCCATCAATCTAGTATAAAGAAAAAAATCAACAGAAATCTTGGTTTTTCCAGGATGATTCATAGTTGGGCAGTAAAGGGTCTACCCTTTAACGACAAAGCCTTGCATGTCCCCTTCAAATTCTTACGATTTAATAGATTTTCCACTACGGAATCTACGTGGAGAATACATTTCACTATTCTTTTTTTTCACATAAATCATTGTAATTTGTTATTGCCTCAACTGATTGGAGATCAGAATGATGGATTAGATGGAAGAAAGCATAGCGCACAATCGCTTCAACAAGTACAAATCAATCCAACAATCCAATCAGTCGTGGCTCCCCAAAAATTGGTTTGATCGACCAAATTATATTGGTTCCTATGTTGTTAAAAAGCTAACCTTTCATTCTTAAATGCTTATGAGGCCGTGGCAGGGTTGAGGCCATGATAGGGTTGTTTTTGGTGCTTTTGCTCTTCTGAACCTTTCCACAATTAACCATTGTCTCTCACATCCTCTGAACACATTTTGAGCTCTTTGTTAGCTTTCCAATGGATCTCCCCAATCTCCAATCCATGCAAGCATCAACAAACTACAGTGATTTCAGTGAAGCAGGGTCATGTTGAAATATACACCCTGTGTACATTATGTTCAACCTTATCTATTACAATCGTAGATTCTCCCCCGACTCTCGTGGTCCACGTAGACGCTAAAGGATTAAAGGTATGAGAAGCCACATTTGGGTTGCAACATAACGTTTCCTATTTATTTGACATACAAGGTGTGAGAATCGATACATACAATAACTATAAAAGTTTGTTTCTGTGTTGAGCCGGATCCAATCACATATGGCATTTCAAATTTTTATCATTATTGCACCTACTACATGTTTAAGAAGTTGAAGATTTGTCATGTATTCTACATGTATGGTGTCATATTTGAACATGATAAGGTTTAATAATTGAAATGACCTCCAAATGAAAGATGTTAGTTACAGAATCTTCAATCCAAAGGTTTATATCTTGCTAAAATTTTATACCTTTTTTTTGTATTCTAAGCATAAAATACAAGACTATATATATGATTTTGTGTTTCTTGGCGCCATGATACTTCTAATGGTGTGGGATCGAGGAGGAAGTTTGGAAGTGTGCTTTTGAGGTGAACTTTAGCTATGTGTTTTAATAGGTATAGTGTACGGGTTATTGGTGATCTTGTGCAGTCCGTTTTTTTATTCTTGGAATATTTTCGGCTCCACCGTGTTGAGCGAGGACATATTGAGTCAGCCCGGTGAATATTTTCCCGAGTCTTCCCTTGTCCTTTAGAGCATTTTGTAGTTGTTCGCCTATGCATGAGGTAAGCATTTTTGAGGGAGAAGGCTTCCAGGCCAAATAAATTCTGTGGGAGTTGGGTTATCGCGTTTGACATACATTTAGGCATACCACAGATGGTTTTTTTGTATGGCTATTATTTTTTGGTCTAGTTTTTTGATGGCTGGCATAGAGTATGGTACTGCGTAGAAGCTGTATGCTATCCCTGGTCGTAGTACAGTGTCAACCATTTTTATTTTTTGTTTCATAGTAGCTGGGCATGTTGTCAGATCTTTGCATTGTTTAATGAGTTTTGTTGTTGTGCTATGAATTTGGATTTTTCATTTTAGTGATGGGACTAGGTTTGTGCCTAGGTATACATATGGTTCATTTTGGTGTAGTATAGGGATTGGTTGGTTCCTGAAGTTGATGTTAGAGGCTTGCATCATGGCTTTGAATATGGTTGGGTTTATTTTGGATTTATTTGGGCATCCAGTAGCAACACATTTAGGGACTCCTACTTCCATACCAGTCCATTTACAGTATCTGTCGATTTTATTGATTTGGGTTTGTAGTGATTTTATTTTTTTGGTTATGGTCGCGAGGTCATCGGCATATGCGGCTGAATTTATAGTGGTTTGTGAGGTACCAAACGTGTATCCGTTATTCCCCCTCTCTAGCCATCTGAGTAGTGATTCTAGGAATATAATGAATAGGTATGGGCTGAGGGTGTCCCCTTGTATAGTTCCTCTTTGAATGGGAATGGGTTTGGTTTTTCCGAAGTGTTCTCCAATGTAGTGGGTAGTTGATTGAGAGTAAATGTTTCCAACTAATGCGGTTGCATCCTCTGGGTAGCCAAGATCTGTCATTATTGCCAATAATCTAGCGTGGTCTATAGAACCGAAGGCATTTTTGAAGTCAATATAAAGGATATATATGTCTTGGTTTGTAAATCTTGCATCTTCGAGTGCGGCTATTATGGTTTGTATTTGTCTGGATGTGCTTCTTTCTGCTCTAAATCCTTCTTGACTGTGGTGTAGGATTTTGAATTTTTCCCCGTATGAGGATAGTATGTACGTGAGTGTACTGGTGTATAATTTGTAGATTGTGTTAGCTAGTGCGATTGGTCTGTGGTTGGATAGTATTGAGGGGTCTCCTTTTTTGTATAGTAATATTGTTAGGCTTGTTTTCCATGTGTCCGGTATTTGTTTTTGTTTGTAACAATGGGAGAAGAATAGGGATAGTAGTTTATGAAATCTAGAGGGCATGTTTTTGAGTATTGAGTTTGGTACTCGGTCAGGCCCTGGAGCTTTATTGTTTCCAAGGTTTCGAAGGCATGTGTCGTATTTGGTTTTATTGAAGTATGTATGTAGTGGGATTTCGGGTTGGCCCCCTTTGTCTAAGGTATAACCATCTAGGTCATGCCATGGGTATTGCCATACATCACACGTGCAGCTGATTATATGTTGTGGTTAGTAGTTACATGTTGGTACTATGGGTCTATTGTTTTTTATTTGTAGGTTAAATATTTTTTTTGCGATGTCGTCTGGGCTAGTTAGAATGTTATTGTATTGGTCGATGATACAATTTAGTGGTGGAAATTCAGTGTGTTTAAAGACTTTTCTATTTATTTTTTTAGGGCAAGTTTCGAGTAGATGTCTATATTTTGATATGGTTTTTTTGATATTTTCCTTGGTATATTTTGTAGTGATATTCTGGGCTTGTTTATTGGTATTTTTTGCTATTTTAGCAATATCATTTATCCATGTATCATGTGGAAGGTCTGGAGAGGGTGGGGTAGGGATTTGGGTATGTTGTATTGTTAGTAATTCATTACATATGGGGTGACTTTGCCATTGGGGGTTATTTTTTACAATTCTGATGGTTTTTCGTATTACATGGTATGTGTCTAGGTGTTGTTTCCAAGTTTTAGCAAGTTTACGGGATAGGTATCCACCTTGTTGTGATGTGCGATTTGTCATCTTTGGTATCGGTTGTGCTTTGCATGTTTGTTCTAGTGTGTTGGAGATATTATTGATGAGTATATCTAGGGTATGGCATGTCTCGCGCCATTATGTTTGAGAGAGTTGATTATTATGCTCAAGAGTGTTTATGAGGTAGTCAATTTGTGTGGAATTCTCTTCAAAGAATTTTGTGTTGAATTTCTCTAAGTTATCTTTTGGGATGGGGTTGAGTATTCGTGTGGTGTCATTGATTGTAGTTGTGGAGGTACGACTAATTAGTGTGTTGTTGGGAATGTAGAGTTGTAAGGGTGAGTGGTCTGAGTTGAGGCTAATGTCTTTGTTTGTTGTGGAGGTGTATTGTGTATTATTGTTTGTATTTATGTAGAATCCGTCTATTAGGCTCCAATCGCCAAAATTATATCCGCCTTGTCGGGAGTATTGTGTATCGGTATTTATGTAGGTGAGGTTCAAACTTTCTGTGAAGATGGGCCATTGATAGTCTATGGTTTGAGGGGGAGTGTTTTGGTTTCCGTTTTGTCTACCAATTAATGCTATGTCTCTGTTGAAATCCCCCCATAGCATGTGGGTGTGGTTAGGGTTGTTATTTATTTGAGATGTAATAGTATTTTGTATTTCAATGATAAGTCTAGTATCTTCGGGGTGTGAGGGCATATACATGTGAAAGATCAACTATGGTTGTAGTGGTTGATTCGTAATTTTGATTATTTGTAGGTAGGGGGATATGTTTAATGAAGTAGGAATTTTTTTATGTTGCCTGGAAAAGCGTATTTTTTGTGTATTAGTGTAAGGAGGCCACCACGGCCCGGTGTATATGGTTTGCGTTGTTGGATGCATCTTGTTAGTGCATGTGTGTTATTAAAAATAAGTTTGTAGTCTTGAAATAAGTTTTGTAAGTATTTTATGGATTTAGTGGCCGATATTTTGGTTTCTTATATTGCTATGACGGCTGGTAGCGTGGCTCTACATGTGACCAAGGTTTGTAAACTAGGGAGAGCGGTGTTTAGGGATGAAGCATTCCATGTAATCATGTATGTGTTTTCATTATTGGAGTTAATATTTTGGTTCTGTGGAGGAAGGTAGGAGGGTGGAGGGGATGGTTGAGTTTATTTTGGTATGGGGTCAAAGCATCTGAGTAATTCATTAATTAGTTTGTTAGGAAGATAGGGAAATTTTTGTTTTAATGTGTTGTTTGTGGGTGGGTTGTTTTGACTATGTAGGAAGTCGTATAGTTCTTTATGTATTGAGTTTCCGTGGTTTATGGTATTTAGGTTATGTATAAAGGTGTGGAGTCTGAATATGTCTTTCTGGTGGATTTTGTAAGTTTGATAAGGTTTGTAGTAGTGTGTTAGTCCATGTAATTATATTTTGGTTCTGTGTATCTAAGAGACGGTTACATTCGTTTATGTTTGGGTGGGTGGTGACTACTTGGGCATATAGGATATGTGTGGGTGGGTGCGTATGTTTTTGTTGTATGTATTGGACAATATTTGGGTGTGTTGTGTTGTATAGTTGATGTAAAATATGTGTGTTTTTAAAAAAAGGTGTGGATGTCTGAGCAATATGTTTGTATTCCGGTTGTAGTTTTATGGTGTTTGGGATAAAGTATATTTTGGCGTTTTCTTATGTGTTGTGGGATGTATTTTTAGTATATTAGGCATAGGTCCTGGATTGGTTTCAATATCTCCACTTAGTAATAGTAGGATTTTATCGTGTGAGGGTTTAATGTTTAGTTTTTGGTTTAATGGATTATGTGAGTATTTATGGTATTTTTTTGTTTTTATGTTTTTGGTTTTAGTATTTTGGATTATGTATGTGTGTATGTTTTTGGTAGTGGGATTTGTTGTGATTTTGTTTTTGATTACAATTTTGAGCAATATATTTGGGTGTGTATCTTTGCAGATTATTTTGTGGATTTGTGTGTAGTATTTTTTATAAGGTTTTATGTTTGTCTTTGAGTTTGTACCTACATGGGTTGTGTTTATATATTTTTTTCAGTGTGTGAGTGGTTGTGTGTTTATATGTGGGTATGGGTTAGTGTGTTTGTGTTGTTGTTTATGTATGCATGTTTTGTTGTGTGATTGTGTTTGTGTGTATATGTGTGTATGTGTGTTTGTGGATTTATTTTTTGTGTTTATGTGTATGTTCGGGTGTATATATGTTTGTGTGCGGGTTTTTGTATGTTTATGTGTATGTATGTATATCAATGTATGTGTCGGTGTATTTGTTTGCTTTTGTAGTTGTATTTGTGTAGGTGAATGTATGTATGTGTGTGTGAAGGTGTGTGTTTGTTTGGGTATTCGTTTGTATGTACCCTTGTGTATGAGTTTTGTTGTGTCTATGTATATTTGTGTATATGTTTTGGTATTCATGGTAGTAAGAGTGTGTGATTTTGTATGTATATGTATGTGTGTAAGTATGTATATAGGTGTATGTGTGACAATATATTCATGTATATATATATATATTTGTATGTGTATATCTATGTACATGTATGTATTTAGTGTTTGTATTTGTATGTAATTTGGGCCATGTGAGTAGTATACTGTAATTGTATTGAGTATTTTGAGAGGTACAATATTGATATACTATACTTATGTACTTGCATAGTATTGGTATTATACTATATGAGATACTATGTCTATGGTAGTGGTAAGTATATTTTACCGTGTGGTCTTTATTCTTCACATGTTTGACGGTGTGTCTTCAATTTGTCTTGGTTTGACTCTTCCTTTGATGGCTCTCATGGCTTCAATGGTAGCTTGCATGGAATTTTGGATGCCTTCCATTTGAGCAACAAGTTCTTCATGAAGCTTGTCGGTGTATTCTCTATTCTCTTTCCTCATCTTCTTGTTGTTTTCTTCCAATGCATCCTCAAGGTCTTTCTTCGTGACATTAGTATTGGTGGAGGTGGGGGCATCTTGGATTTTGAATGTAGCAAAGGTGTTAACTATGGCGGTGTTGATGTCATTAAACCCAAAGCTTTCAACTTGTTCTTGAGTTGGTGGCTCCACTCCTTCCAAACTCCTCCTATGTGGAGCAAAGTCCACGTGGTTTCCTCCAATTTTGATTGTCTTCTTCACAAACTTCCTATACACAATGGGGTTAGCACATTCCACATTTGCACTCCCATTATGCCTTTCACCATTCTCCTTATGAAACCATATGTTTTTAGTGTTATCATTCCCTAGTACTTTGTATATGGCATTAGTGGTGTCAACAACACTCATAAGGATGGGCAAGGGGGATAGGGTGAGAGTAAGGGCATCCTTTTTTGCCTTAGCTTTGGATGTCATACGGCCCCCGGTGGAGGTTTTCTTCGCTTGAAGGACTTCGTGTTGAGTTGTAACGTGATGGAGTTGAATCTTCAAAGCTTGTTGTGGGGTGGTGGTGGAAATGAAGGCATGAGGGTCGCTAATAACCTTTTGTACTCCGGTGATTTCGAAGTCTTGGCCTCGATTGAAGCTATTGTTGAGGATATCCATGAAGAGTTGGTGAGCCGGGATACCTATCAATGAGTCACTTCTAATGTGCACGGAAAGGTTAGTAGAGTTAGTCGTATGATGATAAGTCTTGCATACTTTACCAATGACCTTATGGTTGTCTAGTGCAAGTATGAAGGGCCTAAGGCCTTTGAGCAACATGAGACCATCCGTGTCGGGGTTAAGTAGGTGTAGTTTTAACATCCCCGTCCATACTCCTTTTTGACCTCCTCTTTTGACACTATGACAATGAATGTAGATAGGATCAATTAGACTCGTGCCTAGTTTGATGTCCATTAATTCAAGTCTTCTAGTTATCATGCTGTAAACATCATCATGCAACATAACATTGATGGGAGGTTCAAAGAAAATTGCAACATGGAAGTCCAAGGCCAAACCTGTGGCTTCGTTGGTCTTGATATCTAGTAAAATTTGTGTGATGTTGTAGTGTTGATCTTGTGCTCCTTTCCTCATGCATCGGTAGAGGAGTTGAGGGATCCGTGGGAATGCCACTCTAGCTTCCATTGCCTCCTCAACTTCGTTGGCTTTGAATCCTCTAGCCATCATTTCTTCTGTCGTTTCTTCGCTTGTAGGGGCTTCCATTCCTTCTTCTATTGCGATGCGCTCCATGACTTCAAAACCTAGCTATAGATTGAGGTCTGTAGTTAGTGGCAATGGTTTAATGGACTTACCTTTGTCTCCTTGGGCATTCTTGCTCTTCTTACTGTTCACGGTTTCTTCTGTGATTTTTCTCGAACCTTTCTCTTTTGGGGCTATTGCTTTGATCACATCCACAACGTCAACGTCCATCTCTTCATCAAACACAATGCTCCTTCTACTCATGATTAGGTTTTTCTTTTGGTGTGAGAAAGTTTGAATGAGATGTTTGAGAGGGCTTACCTGGAGTCTGGACGGAGAGTCGATGTGGCTTCGTGATGATTTGGAGTAGAATCTAGCTCGGCAATTACAGCCCGGTCTTTTACCTCTTCGTAGCAGGCTTTCCTTCAAGTTCGGGCTCTGGAATAATGGCTCCTCGTATGAGCAGCTCCTGCCGCTTCTTGCTCTTGTTGGTGCTAGAGTTTCTGTGCGCCGAGCTTGTTGCTTACTGAAGGCCACTCTTGGGGGTTTCCAGTCTCTTTTACCTCTTCGTAGCACGTTTTCCTTCAAGTTTGGGCTCTTGAGTAATAGCTCCTCGTACGAGCAGCTCATGCCACTTCTTGCTCTTGTTGGTGCTAGAGTTCCTGTACACCGAGCTTGTTGCTTACTAAAGGCCGCTCCTGGGGGTTTCCAGCCTGTGGTACATCGAGTGAGCACCCGATCTGGTCCTATGTGGTTTTGCTTGTTCCAGTTGAGTCGGGTTGCAAGGTTGATTGTTGGTGCTCCCTGTGGTGATCTCTGTAGTCTTCAATGCATGTTGCCTTCGGTGGGGGGGCGTGGAATTATTGATCTTCTTTACGGTTGGCGGAGGTCTGTGTGTCTTGTTTGCGTCGCCAGGGTTTGGTGCTGACGTCTGCTGGCTGTTGTGTATCCTTGAGGTCAGTGCTGATCATGGAGTCTGGTCGTGTGTGGGCGGGGCTCGTATAGTCCAAAGGAGGTTACCGTCGTAATCTTGTCTTATGCGTTTTTGTCTTCTTGGAGGGGTGTTAGAAGCAATGCAAGTAACATAGCAAGAAACAAAGCAAAGAACACAGAAATCTACTAAGCAAGGCAAGAGATGTGATAAGACAAGAGAGAAAATGAGAAGGCAATAAGGTATGCAAGCAGGAAAGGAGTTAGAGATGGCCTGGTGTGATGTTTGGCAGTCGATCAGTCTCGTTGTTATGTTGGTCGTCACTCCTTCCTGCTATTGCTTTGCTCTCGTCGTTTTGTCAGCTAGGATAACGAAACTATTGTTGTTCTCTCCAATGACTTCTAAACTTGAGTATCTGGGTCAGGGAGGACGGAGAGACCTTGTAGGATTGTGGCAGATCTAAATTTTTTGGTTTAGAGGCAGTTCTGACCACTGAGGTAAGGATGCGTTACTTGTGTGGCCAACACTAGTCCCACGCTTTCAGTGTACTCTGCACAGATCACGTATCCATACACCACTCCAATCTCACTAACCCCAGTGAACGTCTATGAGTTGCTTCAAGCAATCTTGCTTGTAGCACTCTGATCTGGGCCAGATATGGCTTCTAAGGTAGGAGATCTATGTGACCAACACAAGCTCCCCGCTTTTCAGACTTGCTTCACACAGATCTAATGTCTAGCTACCTCTTTCAGCATCACCAGCCTAGATCTAACGTTTGTGAGCTACTTCCAATCTTCTCTGCATTTCGACCAATCCTACATCACAAGACAAATGCACAGGGGAGCTCTCAATAAGACCAGCTACCTCTTGTTGCCCCTAAACCTCTATTTTGCGGCTAAGTCATACGACCTCCTCTCACCAGAAATCTCGAACCTCACATAGCCATCTCTACACCTAACAAAAAACAACCCTGTTCGTTCCACCACTAAAACCATGCCCACCAGACAAGGAATTAGTAGTATGGAACTACTTCCCCCTCTCGAGGATAGACCCAATTCCGATCACTTAAGGGAGCTGAGGACTCAAATGACATTGTATGTCCAAATCATGTATGTAGAAAGATGCGGAATCAGGAATGAAACTCAACAAAAAAAAATTCAAATTTAATCTCAAAGATTTGCAATTGATATAGAATTTAAAAGCCCCAAAACCACCGAAGCTCATAATCAAACTCTAGAGTAGGTGAGATGGTGCCCTCCTTCACCCAATGCCAATAAGTGAGAGTGATTAAAAGAGAGAAGATATGCCATGGATAATCAACTCATGGAGGTACTCAATGCGTATCGGTCTTGTTCGACTTTCGAGGCAAGGCCACCAATGAGAGCTCAATTGAGGTGAAGCAACCCAAAATTGCACACTTCATGATCCAATGCCGATAATTACTGGAGTTTTTAGATTTTAAGTTATCGGTTTTGGGTTGCTTTATGCACCATTTCATGCATTTACCATTTTCATGCACCATTCCATACATAATCTACTGATCAAAATTGGGTGGCTGATTGGAATTGGGTGCCTCTACCTTATCTTGAGTCAAAGTACGCTAGCCATGTCTGGGCATGGTGGAAAAAAACAGTTTTGCACTCTTTAAATGCATGTATCTTATAATCCGCATGATCAATGTTAATGAAATCTTTGGGGTGTCTCCTTGTAGTAGTTAACTTCAAGATCCTATGGTTGAAAGCAATAAACAATGGATTGAGTTAGTCTAATAACACCTCATGTCAAAGTAGTAGTTTTGGGGTGGTTTTGTTGAAGCATAAGGCATGGTCCTTAAGGGATTAATAATATGGCACTCCATGTTTTTAGTAGCTTGAAAGAAGTTGTCCCCTAAAAGACCGGGCCTTGTGCTTCACCAAAACCACCCCAAAACTACTACTTTGAGATGAGATATTATTAGACTTACTCAAAAAAAAATTCTATTTTCAACCATTGGATCTTCAAGATTACTTCTAAAAAGAGACACCCTATAAATTTCGTAAACTTTGACCGTACAGATTGTAAGATACATGCATTTGAAGAGTGGAGAATTGTTTTTTTCCACTGTGCCCGGACAGGGCCAACGTACTTTGACTAAAGATAATGGCATATTTTTCCACTACACATTGTATAAACTCAATGGATCTATGTTCTATCTTGTGAAATGTCATAACATGCCAAAAATCACAAGTAATGGAGGTGTTTACGATAAGAAAAATGAACCTACAACGCCTAGAGGTAGAAAGTGGCCCTTCACCTAGGAAAGCAATTTTATTTTTAATTAGAGAAATAATTCTTGGATCTAAAATCTAAACGGTGAATGAAATTATTATGACCTTTTCTAACTATAGAACAAAACATTACAAAAAAAACCCTCAATTTCTATGGGATTTTAATTCCTAAGAGCCCAAGTGTACGTGGGACGAAGTTTTGGATTTTGGGCAGGTTCCTACAATTCGAAAGTTATTTTTTTGAAACTCCTCTACTAGATTTTCCCTGATAAGAGCTCTATGGAGATATTAGAGTTTATTTGTTAACGGAACCGATCTTTTGTCCTCCTTTTTTCATGGAAATGAAAATCTAACCTGTATTTGAGTGTAGCCGCAAAGTAATCGTGTGAAATAAATTTAGGATTCGAGGGTTTTATGGAGGTGTCAATTACCACAAATGGCACAAATCTCCCAAAAACAAACAAGAACATTGTTGAACAGTGTTGGCTGATTGGACGAGTGTGGTATGCATATTCAGCAAAGTCGCTGACATGGTTGATTGAACAAGTATGGCGCATACAAATGCAGAATGTTGCTGACATGGATGACTAGAACAGTGTCTACCATGTGACAACACTCGGCGTTCAATAAAAACCAGGCTCAAACTGGAGATTTGGGAATTTTGGGGCTCAAAAACTAATTTGTCCAGTGTTCTATTCAAGGTCTACAGTAAAACCCTACTAGTGGACTCGGCAACCCTGGCTTTTCCATTTGACAGGTCAAAAACTGAGGATTTGGGGTACTTTGCGGATAACTCAATTATTATGATTTTTTTTGGATTCATGGTTTGAAAGTTAGTACCACTTAAAGTTAGAAATGGGGACTCCGGGAAGCTCCAAAATTTTGCTATAAGTCTCTATTGACATTGAGATTCTCCAAACATGTAGAGAATATTATGTTCTTTGAAGGTGTGAAAAAAAATTCTTGTCTATAGTCTTAAAAACATTTTAACACGTTTTAACACATTTTGGGCAAGCAGGGAAAAAAACTTCATCTATTTTTCATAAAACCTAGAGATCTTCATATTTTTCACTTTTTATTTTTTCGACAACAATGTGTGGTGTGAACCTTCTTATTGATCATTTAGATTATTACTACTAAACCTATGTCTCATGGACATGGATTTTGTGGTGGAATGAACAGACACTTTATTCACTCCGGCCCCCTTCAAGGACTGGAGTTCTTCTTTCTTTAGATTATCATTCTAGTACATATGAAATTCTCATAAAAATAAATCGTGAATTGTCAATTTTTGAACCTCCACTCCTTGCACATTTTTTTGAATACGCTACACTCCATCTCTACCTCTAAAAATTGGTGTACAGGGAACTGACATCATGTTCAACACAATGGTAAGAGATTTAGACCTTGTGTAGTGCAAAAATTTAATACCAAGTGAAGTCAAAGTCTGTTGATCCACTCAATGCAGGGAAGAAAATGAACCCTTTTCTTGACTTCAAACACTATAATCTTTCAATCCGTGTGGTCAAAGTATATGAAATTTTGTGAGTATGTTACTTAGTAAGTCTTTATAGAGATCTTGCGGTCAAAAAGATGAATATAAGGTTTTGTTTCCTTCCTTACTCATTGCACTAGAATCAACAATTTTGAAGCGTTTTTGGTGTGAAAAATCGTCACGGGCTTTTAGGGGTTAAGTGAAAACAATGAAGGTTGCCAAGAATTTTCCTTCACTATTATTAGCCTCAAAAAGTTGCCTCAAAAAATTGTCAACTCTACAGCAGCACTATTCATCTCTACAATACCTTGCCCAGCTGTTGAAAGAGTCGAGGTTTTTTGGTTTGAAGCACTTTCATTTTCTTCCTATAAGACCGAAAAAGGAAAGGAAAAGTTCCCTACAAAGATAACCCATATTTCTCTTTCCACTAAAATTTTCATGTAGTTATCTTGTAAAATGGATTTTTAGAAACCTACCCAAAATCGATTTGTACCCCACAAGTACAAATGGTCCTTTAAGGGTTAAATACTTGAATCTCATAGTGGAAGGTTGGAGCACCCATGATGAGTGTCACGTGACTTGTTTATAGGTTTTTGAGTTGTGTCTTGTGGTTACACTTTTATTCATTCCTCTAGTGTGGGGCCACATAATGCACTTGGTAACAAATGTACCTTAGAGGGAGTTCAAACATTTGGCTTCTTGATTGGCTACTAGATCGCCGTTAAACAATGCTTCCAATGTGCTCCGCATACGCTCTAAATAATTACCACTTATCTCATGTCCTTGCCCAAGGATTTGGATTTGGTTCGGTAGAACTATCATAAAACAAACTTTCTAAATTCTTCATAATTTTTAAAAACGAAAACTCTCTTCATTAGCTAGAGAAAAAAACGTAAGAATATATTTTTTCCCAATCTATAATTTTAGATATTAGGAGGAAAATAAATTCTGCTGACGTGGCACACAAGTAACAACATCTATGATATAAGAGAGCTACAATACTAAATCTAGGAACGAGATAGATATCGCCACTTCAGAAATCATGCCGGGCGGGAAAAAGAGAGAGGTACGCCCTAAGACCGCGCCGAGAGCGCCCTCAACCGCGAAGAAGGAGAGCCTTCAACCGCTGCGAAGCGCATTTTGCTTCATTTTCTCAAGAATTCGTGTCTACGTGTGTTTTTTTTCTGCATTCGCAGCGTCTTTGCATCATCCTTTGCTTGATATCGCGACTCCGATCTCACATAGTTGTGAAGTGCATGTGCTGTCATTCGACTACAGCTTGAAATTGGTGCAGGGAGTGAGGAGGTAGGGTTACAAGCCACTGTTGCGGGTGGCTGCAATGGCGACTAGAGCAGCCTCAGCAATGGGGAGTGGGCTGAACCGGGCGG
Source organism: Bryoerythrophyllum caledonicum (assembly GCA_963971425.1). Taxonomy (NCBI): domain Eukaryota; kingdom Viridiplantae; phylum Streptophyta; class Bryopsida; order Pottiales; family Pottiaceae; genus Bryoerythrophyllum; species Bryoerythrophyllum caledonicum. The sequence goes on from OZ020524.1 coordinate 2,649,499, forward strand.
TCCAAGTGTCCCCTGCTCTCCAGCGGTTTCTTGGAGTTGACGAAGTCTCGCGCCCGGAGTCCATAAAGCGCGTCTGGGATTACATCAAGGATCGCAAACTTCAGGTAGGTTGATCCTTTCCGTGTAGCTGGTTTCCGTCAATAGTCTTCTACGTTGTCCTCTTTTGTTATTCTTGGAGGTGTAAAGTGCGGCACTGGTTTAATTTTCGCCGCGGGCAGGTTTTGGTGATTGCTTGTTTTGGAAGGTTGATTTGAAATCGGATTCGATTTTGGAGAGAATCGGAGATTTCGAACCATAGTTCTTTGTTGCATAGTTTGTCTTTCTTGTGGTTATTGGAGGTGTTTATACTGCATTTCTGCTGGATTTGTCAGGTTTTGCGTGTTTTTTTTTTGGCAGCGGAAATCTGCATTTGACGGTTTGGTAACGACTCTCTTTAGAAAGAGAATCGCGTAGTTTGAACCTAGTTCTATGAAGCCGTGTAGTTTTTTGGCGACTGGTCGTTTTGGAAGGTATCTTACATGCTCTTTGAACCGTATTTTTGAGCAAAGTGTAGTAGGTCTTTGATGGTGCATTCGGATTCGGATTAGCGAAGAGAATTTGAGATTATGAACTGTAGTTCGTTATGTATGCCAGGAGATCGATGGTGTACTTAATATCAGCCTCTCGCCGTTAGTGTGCTTTGCACCTGACTTGTATTAGTATATCAGCTGTATCAGATTCTAATGGCGTGCTCCGTCAACTACGTCTCTGACAACAAGGAGCATTTTCGTTTTTCAGAATCCGCAGAACAAGAAAGAGATCTTCTGTGACGAGACGCTGAAGCCTGTGTTGGGAGGGAAGGACAAGGTCGGATTTCTGGAGATTTCAAAGCTTTTGAGCGAGCACTTTCCGAAGGCTCTGAAGATTCCGAGGACACCAAAGTCGCCAAAGGTACCGAAAGAACCGAAACTCCCGAAAGAGCCTAAGTCTCCCAAATCGCCGAAAACACGAAAACCGGCCGCTGCTCCGACTGTTTGAAGGCTTTTACTTTTCATCCAGGTTTACCTCCATTTGCTGATCTTCTTAAGTGTGCGGCCGATGTCTATTATCCTTTTCTCATTTAGAAAATCTCTCGTCATGGCAATGTCCCTAATTGTAAGTAGAGCCGTAGGATATGTACACTTCCTGTTTCTCTGACTTCCATAGATTCTCTAACGCTTAGATGCTATTGTTACTGGTCATTCCTTCTTGTTAGAACTTGATTGATCACTTTCCTTTATAGTTCTCATTGCGAATAAAACCAGGAGTAGTGTCTTAGTAATTATGTAAATGTGTGAATTCAACTACTTCTAGCTCTATTGCCAAATAGTTAGTAACCCCGTGTCCGGTAAGCGTTATAACCGGCTTTATACTAACATTTTGTAGATACTGTGAAAACATGTTGTGCAGATTTTTTTTATGGGTTCAACCTAAGCATGTTTTACTTGTGCTTCCAACATAGGATTGGAGTTGTGAGCCAGTTGTCAGCATTCTTAAGCCGATATGAAGTTCCACATTGACACATTAGTACATACGTATCTCGTCTTCGCTTTGTATTAACATTTGTAATTTATGGTCATCTGTTCAGGTATTACAGGTTCATTGCTACTTCAAGATTTGCCACACCCACCAACTCTGGACTTTTTAGCAATCCCCTGCGGGTCTGCGTACGGTATAGTGTTGCAGCTGCATTTTCTACTGTTGCTTTTATATGGTTGTGTGGTGAAGTGGCTCTCCGCAGTTCTGTGCAATGTGAATTCTGTTCGAGATTAGGGCTCTTGAAACACTTATCTGAGTTGATTTGTTTGCGAAGGATCATCTCAGAGAATGTTCATAACAAATGCTTAGCTGCTGCTCTTCCTCATTGTAAATTGAATGTGGAGGTTACACTTCGCATTAATTGAATTGTATTGTCCTTGAAGTTTCCTCTCTGTTATAGTAATGGTCTCGTAAATCTCATTTAATTGCAGTAAAGCATTAAGTCAATGTCGAAAGTCTAAATCATTCTCCTATTTTTAAAATTTTCAAGTTTTTATATTAGTCCTCAAATCAATGTACTTCTTTGGCCTTCATAGAATTTTCAATGTTCATTTCTTATATATTAATGCTTTCATGGTTATTTTTTTGTGATTTGTGCTTTCAACTTTAATATACTTGTGTGAATGCATTTCAAGATGCTTCAATTTTCTCAACAATCCAATTTCACTTTGGGAGAGACATTTAGTACTGGGATATTTTCTTCTACTTTAATTTTTTTTTCCAATGACTTAATTTTTTTGTTCTCTCACTAATGTTCACAACTTAATAAATGGGTCTTGAAGCATCATTCTTGATGTTCCTACATCTCATATTGATATAAAAATGTCAAAAAATTATTCAATAATACTTAGGATTAAAATTTTAAAAAGTTAAGAAATACAAATATAAGAAATTTTTATTATACTATTAATTATTTAACTTCTAATTGGAAACAATGTTTCTGATAAATGTTATACAACTTTATTATAATTTCATCACGGGTTTTTGTAAATTTTGATATGTGATTATAAAATCATATAGCCAACATTTGTATATCAATTTTAATGTTAATAAATATGTCTATATAATGTGATTATAGGCAAAGTCTCTTTCTTCTCCAACTTAATACATCATAAACCAAAACAAGGGCTTTATTCTTCTTACACTCACATTTTGCTAGTTAAAGAATTGAATCACAAGTGCAACGAAAAAACACTTATTAGGGATACTATTAAGTTCAAACCAACTAATAATGTTTGAAAATCATTGGGAATTGGCCCCAAATTTAGTTTCCATGAAAGTTGCCTTTTTGTTATTTTTCTTTTCTATTCTAAATCTTTTGGTTATACTAAACTCATACACATCTTCTTTGAATGACAGTTAGCCCTATTGGAAATACCTTCTAGCCTTCATTACCAAGTATTTGAAAATAGATCAAACACTCAAGAGCATGACGTGGGGCCAAGTTACGTCTGCAATTTATGGCTTCATTCAAGACTTGAAGTATAGCCAAGCAATCAAGTATCTCTTTGACCATAACTTTATATTTATGCGTGGATAATTCTTTTCCATTTAATTTCTTCTATGTTAAAGATGTTGTTTGCAAGCAAATCTTTTATCACCAAGGAAGTGTCTTCATCTTGTAGGTGTCTTTACATTGCAGGGTGTTGGAAGAACAAATTCGAACCTTTCCAGAGAGCCAAGCAGCGATCTCGTTGTTGGGCTACTGCCATTATATGAATGGTGACTATCATGCTGCTACTTCAATGTAATGAGCACCCTAATCTAATGTGTGTTTCTCTACAACATGTGCCAATGTAGATATTGAAATGAATTTGTCTTGAGGCTGCAATAGGAAGGATAATTTTCATATAAAAGTATGTAGGCTACCAACATTCTTCCAGTTTGTATTTTATAAACATAGTCGGCTAAAGCAAAATTCTTTTCATACAATTCCAAGCCTAATGAGAGTACATGTAAGGTTGTAATTAAGACTAAAACCTTGACATGTAGACTATGGTTATGGAATTTGTCATTATGTGCCTCAAAAGTAGCAAATTGCTTAGGTATGAACAACTTATTTGTTTGCAACCAGCCGAAGAGAAGTATCGTATGTATCATGCTCAAGCTTTGTATAAGGTATGCTCTAAAGGTTAAACCACCCTTAATATAATTAAAATTTGGTGGTTTGATACTACAATACAGAGCTTTTTGGATACGTTGCGTGAGAGAACCCTGATGGACTTTCCTTTAGCAATTCAAGATGTCTTGTGTCTTCAAATTGCTCACTAATTTATCCCATTGCCAAAAACAACATGTCTAATTGTAAATAGGCAGAGATGCTCAATGAAGCAACTAAGGCTTGCCTAACTATTGAAGGCCACAAAGAACGTACTATTAACATGCAGGCCTGCATTTTATATAATCAAGGCGACATTATTGGTAAGTACCTCAAGCAATGTCTTTACTTCATATTCAATAGAAAACATATTGTTCATAGTGATGATAAATTTTTTTATTCCTTGCACACATAAAGAAGGAACTTGGATTTCTAATCCTTGAGAGAAGTTTGTTGTTGCTACCATCATGAATATTAACATCAAAAGATATGTAACAATAAGTTATGCATTGCTCATTTGGTTAATTGTGGATTATTTTGGCAGGTAGTATGGTGTTACTTGAGCAAATTGTTGACTACAGTGTCGATGCTCTTGTGAACCTAGGTTGTTGTTTCTACAAGGTAAAGCATGTTCCACCTTTCTATTCGCTACTCCCGTGTTATGTTGAGCAAATGCGGTTAAAAATAAATAAGTCTCTTATTTGAGGTTGGTTGATGAAAGTGAGCATTGTAAGCTAAAATAGTATTCTTGAAAGAGATCTGAACGAGAATTCAATCATCTACACTTGAAGGAAGGTGACATTGAAGGAGCTTGCACCAAATTTACAGCAGCTGTTAAAATTACAGGATTCCAGGTCATTTCCACTTTCTTTATATCTACTCTACGGATCCATTGGGTTTCGGACACTCCAATTCACAGTGGTTCGGACACAACGGATATCACCTAGATATTACACGAGTATCGCCAATATATTACCTGTGTACGACCTTGATATTACATGGATATCACCTTCCACGAATCCCATCTATTTCCCAAAACTTTTGGACAGTCTCTATTTTGAATTAATTATGTACAAACCGGACCAACGCGTAGGATATGTGCGTTACATGCTCAAAATATAAAGATTCCATGATCTCTAATTTGGTCATCTTGCATTAGTCTTTGAATACTTTGTAGACAGAAGAAGAAGAAGAACTCCGGTCTCAGGGGAGGCCAGCATGAATAAAGTGTCTGTTCGTACCACCACCAAGTCTATGCACATAGTAAGGAGTGTAACATCTTCAGAGAATGTGATTCTTGGAGAATGCATCTCATGGCCCTTTGCACACAAATGAAGTAAATATTTAGTGAACGGATCCTTTGAGAATAAAGAGGTTTGAGGGTGGATTTGTATGCTGTGAATTTCTAATTAGGGCTTCAGAGTAGTGCAGGAATAATCAAACCAAGTCTCTGTCAATTTCTATGCGAAACATTTGATTGAAAGTTCCTTTTTTTTCCAAGGATTGTAGAACAATTTTGGTCAAATGTAATAAGCCTGACATTTGGAGGTGTCATTGGCAGCCAGATTTAGCTTACATGAGAGCTTTGTGTATGTTCCAGCTGAAGCAATATTCTCAAGGTAACAAGCATGTTCTTGATTCGTTGTGCAACAATATTATTACTATCTAGAAATTAGATGATGCAAACAATATGACATACTTGCAAACAATATGGTGATTGCCGGTGATACACAGCGTTGAAGGCATTGACAGAAATTTTTGATTATGGAGTGAAGGAATATCCAGAACTTGGTGTTGGCAGGTATTTCTCAATTGAAATTCTACAAGGGTGACTAACTATTTGGTATAGTATTGCAAAAGAAAGAATGGTCTCTCACCCTTGAAGGACGAGAGGCCCACAGGTGGTCGCTTTTGGAGTAATTTACAAATTTGGTGGACCAATACTCCATCTGTGTTTGGTCCCTAGCCTTAGTTAAGTTTGTTGGATCCATGTGTTTCTAAAGAATGTGGTGAGAATGTGTGCTTGGAGTCTGATGGGCGAACTGTAGTGATGTTTGTAGTGACTAATTGCAATGAAATGTACCCACTGACCAAATGAACCCACTTGTGGATTCTCCCGGGCTTGGTCACCCCTATCGTCCTTAAAGTATAGTTTGTAGTACGTTCACATGACCTTGATGACTTGCTTGAAAATTGGCAGTTATGTAGAAGGAATGGAAATCCAAAGTGTTGGCAATAGTCGTGTATTGAAGGAGTCAACATTGGTAGAAGCCTTCAATTTGAAGGTAAATATGAAATTGCTCTCCAAATGGAAAATTGGATTACGTGGACTTTGAGCTTGATTTCCTTAATTTGCCCTAGAGTATAATTGTAGAAGAGTGTTCAAATAATTCTCAGCTCCTACCGTGAGATAACAATCACAATGCTTTGAAATTATCCAGTGTTTAGTGAACATATAGGCTGCTATACTTTACTCAAATGGTGATGTGGATGCTGCAAAAGAAGCTTTGGATAACATACCTCCTCGAGCTGAAGAAGAACTTGATGTTGTTGGTAGTCTTAACTTGATGTTCAATCTAGTAAATAATGTAGTTCATTTTTACTGAATTTTAAAAGATTTTGAATGGATATCGCTTATAGGCTTAAAAAGACCTTCATGCATAGGCATGAATTTTGTTGGTTTGTATTGATTGGATTTTATGAGCTAGGTGACACTTCATAATCAAGCCCTGACAAATATGGATGCTGACCCTGCAATTGGCTTTCAAAAACTAAACTTCCTTCTGCAGGTATTAATAACATTAATCCTTGTCTCTTATTCATTTTATTGATTTAAAGCTACTCTATTGATTTCAACAATCAGAGCTTATCACTATTGGAATTTGAATTCCACAGATTGCACCCTTCACAAAGTTTTAACAGTTACCAGCTACAATACACTAGAAGATTTGACGTATATACACGGCATTGCATACCCTTCAAATGTCAAGATTGTGTATCATATATACATTTCTTGTTAGTAAAATCTTAGAGCTACAGTCAGCTCTGTTCATACAAGCATATGATACAACAACAATTTTGTTATTACAGCTAGTTGTAATCAGAACCAATCTTCTCCCTTTATAACATCACTTGGAGTACACTCATTTATTCCCCCTCCTCTTTCCATTATAATAGCCTTTCAATATAGTAGCCTCTCAATATAAGAAGCAGAACCAATGAGGCTGTTGTAAAGGGAGCCGATTCTAATGGATTTATAATAGAATTGCAAATTTGCAAATTTGTGTAGAATCAATATTGCCCTCGAGAGACATTTGGGAACTTGCTATTGCTTTATTGTAAACCATCATATGGTTTATACGACTTAGGAGCTGATGTGATGGCAAAGAATGTTGATTTGACATCCAAACATTTAACCAAGGTTATAAAACATTTTCTCACAACTTGATTCTCAACCAAAATGGACTATTTTGTTATGACTCAAGTGGTCATCCTATTGAAAAAAGAAAATAATTTGTTTAACATGTGATGCATTGTTGGTATGAACCTTAAAGTGGCTAAATCATGTGATATAAATTGTGAAGTAAATCCTTGTGCTAATGTTATGTTGAAGGATTTATACGATTTTCTGGAAGCAATGATACTTGTTCAAACAGATGTTGAGGTTTCAAATCAACCTACTTTGCTATGTATCCTTAGTTCTTTAGTTAATACTCTAGGTTTGTTTAGTGTTGGTAAATAAAAACATAATATATATACACCTATCATATTGCACAAAACCCACCAAAGATTCACAAAGGACTCCATTTTACACTCTAGGAAGCTTATACAAAATTCAACAAGCTTGCAAACCAACATGGTGAAGTGTTAAGGCGACTTGCAAAAACCATCCAAGAACCTTGTGTGTCACAAAAACAAGACATGCACAAGAAGGCCGTTTCTAATTATGAAGTAGCCCTAGAAGTAAGTCTAATATTATAGTAACTTAGAATTTTTCATTCTTTGTGCATTGTTTGTCTTTGAATTGAGTTTTAAACATTGCTTTGAGCAGATCGAGGCAACTATTTGTGAGTTGAATCTAGATCCTAGCTAGTATAATTGACATCTATACTATGACTTTTATTCTATGCAAGTGGTATTGTAGATGTATGTGCCAATTATGATGGCAATGGCAAAGATATGGTGGGACAAAGAAGATTATCCATACGTAGAACGCATTTTGCAACAATCCTCTGATCTTTGCTTTGAGCATAACTTGTGGAAACTTAATGTTGCCCACACTTTCTTTATGCAGGTCTATATCATTCAAGAAACTAGTAGGTTTATTCCTTTGCAAAGCTATGCCTTTTATATCAACTAATTTTTACTTTTAATGGATTACTTCAGGAAAACAAGTACAAAGAGGCCATACATTATTATGAACCCATTGTGAAGGAAGTTGGAGATAACGTGCTTACAGTAACAGCCATTGTTCTTGCCAACCTGTGTGTCTCATACATTATGACAAGTCGGGTATATTCATAAATAAACAATTTAGTGAAAAAGTCATATCAAACATTGCCTATTCATTAGAGTGCTTCAATGATGATAACTATTTGCTTGAAAATCCGTGCTTTGAACTTATTTGGTACTAAGAAAATTGTTCGTTTGAAAAGAATGAAGATGCCGAAGATTTGATGCGTAAAATTGAAAAAGAAGAAGAACGAGCTCATTATAATGTAAGTATATTACACTTAAATTTCACCCAAATATGCATTATCAAATAATGCAATATTTTCTTAGAAATCCTTTATGATATCATTATAAGTGATTCTTATATTATATTTTTTAAAATATGTCAAATAAACAAATTAATAAATAGTAGATCATATACTAGAATAAAATTCTTCTAATTGTCATTTATAATTAAATCAAAACCCAACATACAATTTGCATTTTGTATTCAATTTTGTGTCAATTTTATTTTTTTGAGTTGAGTTTAAAATAGTATCAAAGTAAACAATAAAACTTAAAATACACTAATAAGACAATCTCATGAAAAATAACTTTGATAATGAAACAACTTTGATATTGAAGGTTGTTTATTATCAAAGTTTGAAAGTTTATTAAGTTTAAAATACATAAGTAAACTATGAACTACAACAACCTTGGAAATGCCTCTTGAGTAGCATTTTCTTTGAAGAAGTCACCCTTGTAGTTTTGTACAAGTTCGTGGTTTATATTAGGGATCTAATGGATAAGATTCTTGAAAAATAGTAATAATTTGTATCAATATGTGCATCTACAATCATAATATTTTAGCATATGGCTTAAACAAACTCTAATTTGAATGTGAGAATGAAAAGACTCATGCTCTCTCCTAAAAAAAACTAGTTTGGGTGCCTACAGGACAAGTCAAAACAAAATCTGCATCTGTGTATAGTGAATTTGGTGATAGGGACGTTGTATTGTGTGAAACAAAACTTTGAATTTGGAATGGGCCTCATTATCAAGAGCTTGGAGCCTTGTAGTGAGAAGATTGAGACAGATACATGGTTCTATGCGAAACGCTGCTTCCTCGCGCTCATCGACAACTTGGCAAAACAAATGGTTGTGGTAAAGTAACTACCCCCTTGCATGATTCATTGTATGTATCTATTTATCCAATGTAACATTCATCTCATGAGATGGTACACTCATCCCTCCCATAAGTTATGGCTACGTATGGCGTCAGTGGATGGAGGTGGTAAGATATTAGTAGAGGTTAAGTAGTGGGTTCGGCAAAGAGCTTGGTTGCACCTCCATCCACCTCCACCATCCAGTGGCACAACCATCACCCTGTAGTAAAATACGCACAGTAAGGTTGACATGGAGACCGGAGCACTACACTAATGATGTTCATTAGTGTTCGCAACACTATTTACAAACTTAAACTCTAAATGCCGATTACCCTACTAATGTAACAACATTAAATGTCAATTTAAACACTAATTGTCAATTTCTGTAACTTTTGCCCTTATTACATTTTAACATATTGACATTTAGTGTTGGTTATGTAACAATGTCATATGCCACATTTCATTGCAAGTCACCCAAATCTCGCCACATGTCAAAAGCAAACCTTCCATGTTGGGCTGATTCATCCAAGGTAATAAGTTATAGCGCTTTCAGATCTTAAAGTACCACTACACTTAATATTAATTTTAGAGTACACTTATTGACAATAACTCTCATTTACCGTCAGAATAATACTACACTCATCCCTTCCATAAGTTAGACATGTGATAAGTTATAATGCACCGCTGACGGCCTTACTACACTAATGATGTTCATTAGTGTAATGGCACCAATAGTGTAACTACCTCTATGACCTGACTTTCACTAAATGTCAACTTGTTTACATTTAGTGTTTAATGTCAAAAAATCAGCCTAACAAATTTGGTCAAAACTTTTGCATCACGACGAACTAGAAGATCGACTGTATACCGATGGAATCTCCTTGGAAAAACACATAAGCTGGTTACCTCACTCGATAGAATTGGTGCGAAATTGATAAAGATATGCCTCCTCAAACTTTCAACCAAAACTCAAGAAAACTGCCCAAAAATATTCGCTATAACTTTTTATTTAAGACGAATTTAAATATGGGTAAGGTGCCATTGGAAGCGTCTTTTCAAATCAGTTTAGATAGGCACCAGAAACTCTCAAATTGGACAAAAATTGCCCCCGAAATCATCATTTGAAAATCCAACCTTCAAAAAATCAGCTCAACATGGAAGGTTTGCTTTTGACATGTGGCGAGATTTGGGTGACTTGCAATGAAATGTGGCATATGACATTGTTACATTACCAACACTAAATGTCAATATGTTAAAATGTAATAAGGGCAAAAGTTACAGAAATAGACAATTAATGTTGTTACATTAGTAGGGTAATCGACATTTAGAGTTTAAGTTTGTAAATAGTGTTGCGAACACTAATGAACATCATTAGTGTACTCAAAGAGGGGGATCATAGTGGACATGACGGGTAAAAGATTCATCAAGAGTAAAAACTCATAGCATTCATAAATGAGATAGTGTGCCTACACAAAATATAAAATTGTTGCATGATGGGAAACTCGTTTGGCACAGTTAAAAGACACAACACACGTTGACATGGAGGACTTTCTAGAGCAGGCGGAGGTGATCGGCAAGTCCATACCGACGCAAATTCCCAACGTGCTCTATCAAAGGTGTACAGTGAATAGCATAACCGACGACTCACAATCCAGACAACCAGTTTGTGTGTCTCAAGAAGCACGCCTTTTGAAGCATGTATACCTTCAGCTCAAGTCATGATACACATCATGCACAGATTGCGGCTAAAAGTACCAATTCTCTTGTTTGGTTTATACGAAAATAACAAGCTTGTAGGTGGCAAATGATATTCTAATTCTTTTCCGCCAAGAGAATCTAGTGCAATTTTACCACCATTCGTTGTTGCCGCTTTTACCGCCTTGTGAAATGGTCCAAGTTGTGAGTTACTAGAAGATATGCATTCATGTGTGTTTGGCGCCCCCCGGGGGCTAGTGTATATGGTAACTTAACCCTCTATGCCATGTGAGGACCACATTTGCCCATCGTCCTTCAAGGGTTAAATTGTTTTCATCACCTTCCATGTATCAATGGTATCACCGAGAAGATTGTGTTGTTATGTGTTGCACCTTTTTAGGGTTGCGCACATGCTATCTAATGAAGCCTGCTTGGTCCCCCCTAACCCGCTTCTATTGGGCTAAACTTGCCCCGACGTGCTTAACCGATCCATAGGTTGCGTTCGCCTCCAAACGCCATTCGGCAACGTGTTTGGACCCATGTGCACGACCCTTTTTATTCGAAGGAATGAGTGGTACCTACTTTTCTAAAACCATATCTTTGTTCCAAACATCTCGCTTTGGTTCCACGATCTTTTCCGAATTTTTTCCACACCTATTTTCAAACTTTTGTTTTCTCATCTACCTTTGTAGTCATCAATAACCACAATTTGATATTGAATGATACATTAACCCCTAAAGGACCAAGGCATTTTAGATGAACCTCTTCTCCATTGATTAAAACCTGCCAAGATGAACTTTTTGAGAATGTAACCATAGGATCTCCTTCTAAACTTATATGAGATGATGTGGTCAAACTTTTGTGAATTTCAACTGTACGGATTGAAAGATAATTGCAGTTACGGTGAGAATATTTGTCCCCTTAGCGGACACTTGGTCCTTTTGGGATTATGTGGTTAATTTGTAGAACTCCTTGACTACTTCTCACCAAAAACACTTCAAAGTTGCTCATTGTAATGCAAAGAGTGGGAAAAAACTGTAAAACACAAAAAATGACATTATTTCAATCTTCACCCGTAAGACCTTAAACCATGAAGGACCAAGACTATGTTTCACCAAAGCCACCCCAAATTTGCCTCTCCAAGATGAGACATTGCAAAACTAATTGAAACAACCTTTTACTATTTTCAACCGTAGGATCTTCAAGTTAAATACTACATGAAGGTACTCAAAAACATTTGTAAACTCTGATTGCTCAAATTGGAAGAGACTCGTATTTAAAGAATGCAATATGGTTTTATCTTTCCCTACATGGACAGGGTTAGCGTACTTTGACTCAAGATATTGGCATATTTTCCAATACACAATGCACAAATTTTATGGATCTATATTTCACCTTGTGTAAGGTTGTTGCTCGCCAAAAATCACAAGTATTAGAGGTGTTTAGGATAAGAGAAGTCAGCTTGCAATAACTACGAGTATAGAAAATTGTAGCCATTTACACGGATAGGCATATTTTATTTTGTTAGTTAAAAATTTAATAGTTGGATCTAAAATACAAACAATGGATAGAGTTATTGTGCCTTATTCTACTAGTAGAAAAAAAAGGAAAGAAAGGAAAATCCTCAATTTCTATGCATTTTAGAGTAAAAACAATGAGGATTGCAATGAACTTTTTTTCACTACTCTCGCCTAAAAAAATTGCACTACTGAACATGCGGATTACTGCTTGATGTAGGCATTGAGGACAATGGGTATCACCTAGGCATTACACGCATATCACCTTGGCATTACATGGATATTGCCTAAACAAGTCTCTTGAATTTTCCAAATTTTTTAGACATTCTCCATTATGAATTAATCATGTACAAAAGTGACTCCCAAGTAGGGTATTGAGCTCTACAGTAGTACTATTCAAATACTACAATAGTATTATTCAAGTTCTACAGTAGTACTATTCAGCTTTAGAATGCCTTACCTCCCTCCTCGCTCTCTTCATTTGAGATTTAACCCCTAAGGTACCGTGATAGTTTTACACCAAAAACACTTCAAACTAAATGGATTCTAGTGCAACGAATAAAGAAGGTAACAAAAACTTTGATTTTTAGTTCTGACCGTAGGATCTCAATAAAGGCTTATTAAGTAATACATGTACAAAATTTCATAAACTTTGACCAAACGGATTAAAAGATTATAGTGTTTGAAGTCAAGAAAATGGTTCATTTTCTTCCCTGCGTTTAGTGGATCAGCAGCCTTTGACTTCAGTTGGTGTCAAAAAAGTTCACTACAAAAGGTCTAAATCTATTACCCTACGCTATGGTCAGTATCGTACATAATTAATTCAAAATGGGGACTTGTCCAAAATTTTGGAAATTTCAAGAGATTTGGCTAGGCGATACCTATGTAATACCAAGATGACACCCGTACTAGATCTAGGTGATACTCGTGCAATATCTATGTGATATCCATTGTGTCGAATCAATGTGACAGAAAAAAATAAATACTTCGGCAGTTGCCTGCCGAAACTAACCGTAGCGTACGGTACCATCTTGTTAAGCATGGTGTTAGCTCCTTACACACCAATTTTTAGAGGTAGAGACCGGGTGTAGCATATTCAAAACAAGTGTGCAAGGAGTGGAGGCTCGAAATTTGTTAATTCACACTTTATTTTTTTTTGAACGTAATGTGTTTTCGATTGATAATCCGAATGGTTAATACGAAGGTTTACATTACATATTGATGTGGAAAAAATAAAAAGTGAAAAATATGAAGATCTCTAGGTTTTATGTGGAAAAGAAGAAGTTTTTTTGGTAACTTGCCCGACAATGAGTGACAATGTGTGAAAATGTTTGACTTGGGTTGGTATGCTATTTTTCACTAAAGACAAGAACTTTTTTTTGACATCATGAAGGGAAATAATATTACTTGCGAGTACTGAAAATCTCACTTTCAATAGAGTGTCCTATCAAAAGTTTTTGGAGGTGCCCGAGGTGCCCGCCCTCCCCATTTAAAATTCAAAACCCTATAACTTTTTCATCAAATGTCCAATTTAGTGAAAAATTGTTTTCCCACTAAGGTCTTGGTAATGTCTTTCTATAGTAAAAATTTCAAAGAAGAATGTTGGAAATTGACACCATAGGAACCTGACCGAACTTTCAAAAAGCCCTTTTTGGATACTTGGTACCTTAGGGGTTAAAACCCTATACCTTCAGCTTTGTGCATTTGTTTTTTAAAACAAATCTCACAAAGCCACTACATACCCACATATCCAATGTAAATTTTTGATATTCATGATCTAGATTGACATGAATGTAAGCTGCCCAAAATCACTAGAAGCCCACTTTGGAACTTTTTGTCTTTCAGGGTTAATCTATGTTTATAAAATGACACACTCAGAAATTTTCTTAGCCATTCTTTGGACGGATTGAAAGATTTTGATGTTTGAAGGAATGAAAAGAAGTTTTCTTCTTTGCTACGTCTCAAGGGTCAGTAAACTTTGACTTCACTAGCTATTTGTATTATAATAGTTATAAATTTTATACCATTATGATTTGTGTGATGGCAATTCTTTGTCACCAATTTTGTGATGTACTAGAGGTTCAAATATAGCATTTTCAAAACAATTAAGCAATGACAAGAGGTTCAAGAATCATCCAACCAGAATTGATTTTTAATAATTGGCTCTTATGTAAATTGTCATTTCAAACTATCAAAACAGGGTTCATGCTGAATATGTACCCATATTGTAGATATTGGACAAATTGCATTCAACAAATCACTAAACATTTGCATATTTAGGTCACCTCAAGCTTCAAATATTATTTTCGAGGCTCCCAATCTCCCAAAAGAATGAATATGGTGTTTGATTGATGTTGTATGTGTTCATGAATTGTTGGCTAAGAGCTTTTAAAGAGCTCAATTGGCCGAGAAAACAACCATTGAATTTGAAGGCTACAATTCCAATTTTGAGTAGTTCATAGAGCACTAGAGCTTATTAGTTAGATGGTCAAATTGATAGTCTACTCTTTCAAGTAGTTGATTTGTCCTCTCAAAGTTTTTCATCAAGCTTGTACTAGTTTCTGCCATTTTATCAAAAATATCTATGGCTCTATCATGAAAGTTTTTCTTACCTTTGAAGTTGATGGAAGAATAGGCATGAAGCTTGATTTTGACAAATTATCCTCATTTGGTGAAGAGTTGGAGTCAAGATCCACTTGGTCACTAGTTGTAGCTGAATCATGCTTGATGATTTATTTGGCTTGATGCCACCATTTGTCCACAACCTCGTAAAACTTGCTCTCATGACGATCATTACCGGAAATATTATTGGCCATCTTGTCCTCCTTGTAAGACTTGAAAATGGCCGTAAATTTTTTCCTACGTGTTTCACTTGTGCAGTTGAATTTTGAAAGCATATCGACCATCATTGCATGGAGTCTGATCCATGTATCAATACTTGTGAAGAAAAGGCACATAAAACATTAAAAACACCTCCAAAATGCTTTGAGAAAAATTAACATAGCACAAGTATGGAACTAGGAATTGATACAAATGAATGTTTGTATGAGAAGTGAACATCCAAGGGGACATTGTGAAAGGTGTGGATAGTCTTCTCCGATTGTAATGGAGGAGACTAGGATTCAATTCCATACGATGGCCCTTTATTTATAAGGGCTATGGGGGGAAAGAGGGGCGAGGTTGGGTGCCTTGCGAAGCCAGAGGCCTTTTGGTCCTAATCAGCCCCAATCTAAAATCTAATATTTTTTTGAAAATATTCCAAATAGTGTAGCTGTTTTTTTCCATCCCGCACAAATTTGGGCTCCATCTCCCCTCAAAGTGCAATGAATTGATACACCTCGGCATCAAGCCGTTGACGCGCTCCATCATTGTCTTCACCTTCAAACTTCACCGCCATTTTTGTAGCCCGCTTCTTTGGAGCAACCCTCTCTTTTCCCTTTGGAGTTGCTCTCTTCTTTGAAAAAGAGACAATTTGAACATCTACACCGTCTTCAAGCTTGTCCTCTACCCTCTCATACATTCTCTCCTCTACTATAGGATCTTGAATATTGGTGGAGAATTTATGAATGCACTATACTTGTTTGGTTGACAAAAAAATTCTACACCTTCAAGCTGCTCGGGTGGGCTATAAAAGTAAGGGCTCTGAGAAAAGTGATCCATCCTTTAAAGGTGTGGATGAGGAAGAAAATTCCAAGAAACAAACAATTTGAAGACCTAAAAATTCTAGCAAAAAAATGATCCAACAAGCTAAAACGATTGGAACAAACAAAGAAGAGGGAAAAGAAGGAGAACCATCTGAGTCTTTATTCCAAGGTGGTAAACGGCCCTTTCGATCCAACGGTCGCTTCAATCTAACGGCTAAGATCTTGTCGGATTTCGAATATTTTAATGAATTTTTTTGGTCCACTCCAGGAGAGTGTGGGATTCCATTCTGGTCTTGGACAAACTCTTACCCACTAGCCAAGCACTTGGCTCCAAAACTCTCAAAAAGTGTTGCCATGTAGGCATTTTGGAGTGCCACGGCCTTTGGCCGTTGGCCTCTATTGTGTAGGGCCAATGGACAAACTTTGGCTCTCGACCAATCATATGGCTCAAATTCTTTGTCCTCTTGGCCAATGACTGTAGTGTGAACCACCTTTTATAATGTTAGTCATCATATTGGCTAAATATCTTTTTTCTTTTACATTTTCACAGCGTATAATTGTAGTAGTAGCCAGGTTTTTCTTGTAATGGATAATTAACAATGTATAGAAATAACGATAATTTGTGGACAATTTAAACTCTGAATTCTTATTGGCTGCTAGCCGATGCTTTTCCTCATTTGCAACTTTCAAATGGCCATAACTCACTCAATTTTTGTACAAATCAAACATATGAGGTGTTTTTTGACATCTAAATTTTTTGTAGATGACAAAAAACACCTCATATGCCCAATTTGGATAGTATGTGAGTGAGTTTTGCTCTTGAGAAGATTGCTGATATGATACTTTGTCAGCTCTCGGCGGACTGCTGACCATTATTTGTGGACGTTTTTTACCCACATCTAGTTAAATATCTCTTATGTAGCTTTTCATATAATTTTAACGAATTTAGGATTTGTTGGACATAGGCTGATACAGGTCACATGAATGAATGTGCTTGTGGTCCATTTCACAATATAAAGTGTTCACATTTTTGCAATACTTAACACGTAAAATCCGTCACAATCTAAAATGCAACTCTAGCGGTGTTCCCATGTATTAGACAGTTTTTAACTTTGAGTTTATTTTATAAAAGCCATCAAAGGAAGGAAGTGTTACATGCACTTGGCCACATCGGGAATTGAACCCTATATAACTTGCGATTTATGCACTAAATCTTTGCCACTCGACCTTCATTTTAATGAATGTGAAATCCCTTGATGAAAATTGTATGTATACTTGCTATGGATGAATTTTTGTAGGGAGAGGGCTTTATAGATATGTTTCTTATGAAGGGAACACTGTTGCAAACATTGAAGCCCCATCTCCAATAGAAATTCATCTGTGGCAATTATTTGTGCAACACATATTGCAAAACCAACGACTTTTCACATGTGGATGCAATGAAGTCTTCATCCTTAATACTAGAGGGGCTGTAAAAGTACGAGCATGGGGAAAAATTTGCCAAATTAAACTTACAATGTGTTTTTCTTTTGTGTGAAGGATCTACTTACTTCTTACAACTACACCATTAAATGTATATAGTGTGGATGCATTAGTAACGTGGGTGAAAAGTGATGTGGGCCACATCAATTATGGTTTTGGAACAGAATTAATGTCGACACAATTCAACATGTGTCATGCCGCTCATTGATACCTAACCACTGCTCACCGCCACTCACGGCCACTCACCACTGCCTTGTCATCACTTTGCATTAATTTTACGTCAAAAGTTTTGAAACATCCCACACTATTCTTTGAAGTACATGGTTTGATGTGGATTGCGAAATTGAAGTGGACCACTATAATTTGCGTTTATTGGAATTGATGCAAGTGTTTTGAAATAAACTAACCAAGGTAAGCCCCTCCACAGTCAACAAAAATCCATAGCCAACGCCTATAAAATTGGGGTATATCCAACCCTCTTCCATCCCATTACCACCAACTCAGTTCCAAATGGTGGTTTGCTATTAGTCAAGACCCTTACTTTTGGCCGTTGGTTATGGGGGGTACCTATTGCTGGCCACCCACTAAACATGCTGGCCACCCACTAAACATGTTGGCACCCACTGAACATGGCAGTACAATTTGAAAATTCATAACTAATTCAATTTTCATTGAAAAAAATGAAATCACTTGGGTTAGAATTGTAATTCTATTGGCTATCACTGAAAAATAATAGTATAATTATCTCCTCTCTCCATATATGCACATTCCTTAACTTGTCGGTTTAAGGGGGGCTTACCTTATATACAATGAATGGTGTACAGGGTGGTGATCATAATCCGTCAACTACTAAAGTAAAACTGAAATGCAAAATCTATTATTCATAGTCCCGGAACACAAATTGAGGGCTTGTCGTTACAAAAGACTTTTCAAGACTCTCCAAGATGCTTTTCATATTATTTTATGTTAATTTTGTTATTTTAGTTTTGGCACACATGAGTTGTTACATTGGCAACTTGTGGCAGTTCTATCAAGTAAGAGAAGATTTTACACTCAGGGATCAAACCCACAACCTCATATCTTTGGATGTCTCACACTATCACCTTGGTAATTTAGGGTCATCATAGACTAGATGCTTTTCATTTTGGGTAGAATTGTGTCCTTGCTCACGTATTATCACACTGCTTTTTAAATCATGATTGACAAACATTCCTTGCAAAAGATTGTGGCATGAATAAAGTGTTTGTTTGTTCCACTAATACGTCTAAGTGTACATGACATAGATTAGTGGCATGGAACCACTTCCCCTTCTTATAAAGATTGTGTTGAATTAAAAAAAAACATATTGATACATTACAGATATCTCAATGTGGCTAGGAGTCATAACATCAAATAGCATACCATTTGGACCTAGGTTCATTATAAAATATTGGAAGAGTAAACTAGAGAAGGAAGGAGAACCATAAAGATCCTCCAAAAGATTGATTTAAAAAATAAAAAATAAAAAGATGTTATATTTCCATTGCACTACAACAACAATATAAGGACCATGATAATAGAGTTTTTTTGAAAGTAAAGGGAGATGACTCCGCATGGCACCCCAAATCTTATGGTCTTATGTTAGTAACAATTAGAACCACATGCACATAGTTAAGGATTTGACTTGCGAAAGGCGTAGGGAAACCACTGCTCAACTTTTTAGGAACTTGGGGTACTACAAGGGAGCTTTAGCTTGCATTAGGTTGGGGCCAAGAGCATTGATTTCCATTACTACTCATGCATTTCATTGGTGGAGAAAAAGGGAGTATGGAATTTTGTAACAATCTATCTTGAAGCAAAAAAAAATCTCACCCCGTCCATTCCCTCTTTTTTCTCTTTGAGAAGCACTTTTAGGAAAACTCTATCAAAGCAAATGTGTTGTGAATGATATGCTTTGGTAACGTTCAATAAAATGATTCTCGCCTTTGTTTTATTCATTCAATGTGAAAAGTTTTTTATATTCCCTCTTATCAAAATAATTTAATGATTAGCTCAATCTAATTGAATCATAAACTTTTGGATACAATAAAAGAATAATAAGCCTTGATAGTTTTTTGGATAGTTTTTTTTTTGTTTTGTTTTTTTTGCTCATACCTATAGAATCATCCCACATACCATATTTCAACATTTCTTATGATTTTGAATTTGTATATAAAAGTATAAAATGGTTCTCCATCAACTTCAATTTTTATAAACATTTATCTAAAATAATTTTATATGGAACAAAGGTTTAACCAATTTCCATTTTTAATTTTTTAATTTTGAACTTAATTCCTCTTGCAATGTGAATCCAAACAACTTATGAGTATTTATGATTTTTTATTTGGGGCACACACAAGTAGCTATTTTGGCAATTCGCAACAATCTCGTCAAGTAGAAGAAGATTTCACAGCTAGGGATTGAACCTACAACCACTTCAATCTTTGGGTACCTCCCACCATTACCAGGGTAGTTTAATGTCATCTCATATCAATTTTTGGATTTTTTCAAGACTGAAGAGAAAAAGAGTAATTTTCATTGTGGTACACTAAAATGACATTTAGTGTATCCACACTATATGATTTGGAAGTGCTATATCTTTTAACTTTTGATGAAGATTCTTATTAAGAGCACAACTATCCATACTACTCATAGAGGCAAGCTCTTGTAGACATAGTTGGTAAAAATACTCATCAAAAATAATTTTTTTATAGCACCTATCAATCAATTACCGTACGCATTGGTCAAATTCAGGCACTCCCTCTCATGTTAATTATTTTCTCCAATCTACAACAGTTCGGACACAACAGGTATCACCTAGGCGTTACATGAGTATTGCCTATAAATTACATGGGTATGACCTTGGCATTATGGGTATGATAATATAATCCCTTTATATTTTCCAAAATTTTTGGACGGTCTCCATTTTGAATTAATTATGTACAAACCCAACCAATGCATGGGGTAGTGTAGCTACACCAGATGTCATTTTGAGTGTAGTGCTACAACTCAGGCCATGACTTTCTTAACCAATTGTGTGAGAGGAATCGCATGCAACTATAAGTAGATTCCAAAATTGCAAAAGTCCACGACGTTCGAAGCGAGGACTCGCAGGTGCAACGGAGGTTGTGCCTCACGCTCACAACCGGGAATCTGTTTCACAGAATGCAAGGGAGTCTCAGCACTTGACTTGAAGCCGCACACTAGCAGCCCTTGAACCACCAGAATCTCTCCCAGGTTGCGACTACCTTACGCCGAGCAGCATTTTCTGCATAACTGATGTGCATGAAATGCTCATTCAGCTCCCAAATTTAGCACACGGAGGTCACCTACGTCACACGAAGTCATGAGATCTGGGGAGAAGGCCACCGCCCGAGGCTTCACCTACACAAGTCGCGTGTCTCTCCAGCTTTTTCACTTATTTTTATCACACCTGGCCTCGGAATGTGCTCATGCCTCGGAATTTGGGAATTCTCTTGGTAGGTACACTGTTCAGTCACTAGCTTCACCTAAACACCTGCCAGCTCATGGGATTGTGCATGAGAGCATCCGCAGCCAGGCACGGCGAAGCCAGTTGGCAGTGTCTGTAATATTCAACTGTTGAAGCTACCGCTCATCCTCCGTGTGCCCAACTCCGCGTCCTTGCACGACACCATTTTCTACACCAACCGTAACACAGACAATACCAGTTTCCATTGGATTGCGCAATGCATCCACCCTCTGCAACAACCTCACGGACCGTTTTAGTTGGTTGGGGGAAGGTGCGGATGCTCTAACATTCCCATAGAATCCAAAACATAATACATTATTGAGTCCTTTGGTGTTGCCGGAACTGGCACTCCGGTCTGTACTAGTGACTTTTTGCAATCAAACTTGGTTTTTGTTTTGCTTCAAAAAAAAAAAAAAAACAAAACAAAACATAATACATTACACTAAATATGACATTTAGTGTCTCCACACGATATGATGTGGAAGTGCTATATATATTTTTAAACTTTTGACAAATATTTTTACCAAGAGCACAAATATCAAAACTACTCAAAGATGGGGTTTGTTGTAAACTTATCGTAGTCGTTTAAAATATTCATCAAGAGTAAAAACTTGTAACATTCGTTAATCAACTAGTGTGGATACATTAAATGTCATATTTAAAGTAGTGGGGGAGCACATCAGAGAAGGGAGAAGAAAGATACTAAGGGCCTTACTAAAAAGAATAAGATGTAGAATCTATTAAATCATCCCTCCATTTTGTATTTAGCTTTGTATCAAGATGAACTAAAGTAGAAAGTGAACCTTTGGAAATAGCTCAATCATGCCCACCATCATAGAGCAAAAGGTTTATCTAGCTAAAAGAATATGGTGTTAGAGCTAGGTAGGCCAATAGACTCCATGAATGTTGGATAAAACCCTTTGGATAGAAAAAAAAAAGATTTAAGGCCTTATCATAGAAGAATTCATCAAATAATCTTTTCACCTTCTATTCAATTTTAGCTGCAAACAGTGGACTAGAGAATAACTCCATTAGAGCAGTTCCACTGTTGGACGCCAGCTTGGCTGTGGTGGTTTAGGGAAGCACGGGTGGAGCACGCCATGCAGTCGACCTGTTGGTGGATCAATCCCAACGTCGATCTTGACCAAACCCTAAGAATGCCAGGTCGGCTTAAGTTCCCGAGTTCCTACCAAATGTTCCCACATATTTAATCTATAGTGGCTACCACAAAGAGTTGTACAAAAAAATCTTTTTTAGAGGATTAGCTACCAAATCAACATTGACTCTCAGAAAATAGCAACAACACAACCACATAAGTGTTTAGTTGCAACAAGCATAAAGCACAAAGTTTTCAATGAAAATATGAACTAGAGTAACACACGATGGCTCAAATGTGCAACAAGCCTGTATGATTCTTTATGCATAAACTGATTTTTATTGTATACCAATTATAGGAAACAAGACTATAGGTTACACAATACCTTTACAACTCAATGATTCAACTCTTAAGCACTTACAAACACTTCCACCGTGTGTAGCCACCTCTTGCTTGATAGACATCAAGAGTTCTTTGAGGCATTGAGCGTATCAACTTCTTAACAACATCAACCTCTACATTGTACCAATTTTTTGGATCTTCTCCCATAAGCCACTTTTGCTAACAAATTTCCTCTCAGACCTTCACATAGATGGCGATCTACTTCCTTCTAGAGATGCTCTATTGGATTGAAGTCATGTAATTGTGGAGAATGTATAATAAAGAGAAATTCTTGAGCAAACAACCAATCTACAATACAATGTGCATTATGCTTTGGGTCATTGCCATGTTGGAAAATAACTTGATTTTCTTTTAAACCTTGCATTTGTACAGTGCCCATATGTCCTGTCTCTTAAATGTTGTGATATACATATTTATCCATCTTCCCTCCAATCAAATAAAATTTGCCAATTCCTTCTCAACTCATCTCAACTCATACAAATCCAAACTATTATGCTTCCTCCTCCTCCATGTTTAACTGTAGATTGCACATGCTAATTTTAAAGACATTTTCTACTCTTTTTCCAACAATACTAATGTGCATCTGAGCCAAGAAGATTGAATTTGGACTTGACATAAGAAAAATGACATGAGCCTAAAACTTCTAATTTGCATGCTTGCACTTCTTTGCCTACTGCAAACGCTATGCTCAATGTTTCTTTGTCGAAAGTTGCTACTTGGTCTTCACACATGTTCTCAATACTTTCGTCCAAAGACTCTTTTTATCCATAAGATCATTCAATTGCATGCCCTCAGCTTGTAAAACTGTTCTTACAACTACCACTGAACTAATATTTCGATCATTGAACCTCCTCACAATGTCACGGTCACAACATTCATGGAGAATCCTAGATCTACCGAGTGAAGATTTGTCTTTTAGACTATTCCTCTTACAAAACCTTCGCACTATGTCAGAAGAAGTGCTTCAAGAAATGGCCAATATTGCTAAAATCTCGTCATTTGAGTTGCCTCGCTTATACATCTCAAGAACTGCCCTACCTTGGTTCTCATACCTTTTAGAAGATGCCATAACAAATCACCAAATTCCTCCTCAATTGTTACAAAAAATTCCAAAATAAAAATCACTACAAATGCATTTGCATCAAGAAGATTGTGGTGTGCACAACTTGCGTGCATGCTAACTTTGTACACACCTCTTCATGATCTTCGCATGTGTAATCCCTACAAGTGACAAACCTTGAGAGAATCAAATTTAATTAGGTGCCATGTAGTATACTAATAAAGGTGGGCCGAAAAAATCTCATACCAACTCCACCACTTGGTTACAATCCATGCAATTTTAAAAACCGGCAGTTCACTGTATGGATATTTGTGGAAGCCATTGTAATGTTCCTTTGTTCTTGCTATGAGCTTTGGAGTTCCCCACTTCTACACATTCACTTTGTATATAAAATCTCATCTAATGACTATTCCCACGTTGCAGATCTCTTCTTACCAGGACAACCGGAGCAAAGCCTCACAGTGGACCTGAGCTCATCAAATTGACAAATGTGCTTAGGCCCTGGACCTCGGCGGAGATGCTCTTATACCCCTGATCTGCCACCATTAAAAAGGAGAAGGTTCATCCACCTACCAAAGGCTAGGATGGAATGACCTCCAAGGGGATGGATGGAGATGGATGGGATCATTGCTCTCCCTCTTCCCTTACCCGTTCCCACAACCTTGTTCCCCTGCCCGTTCCCATAACCCCATTTATACCCTAAGGGAACCAAAAGGGGGTACCGTATGCATTGGTCTAGTTCACACACCCCTTTACGAACCAATTTTTTTTTTCAACATAGTGGTTCGGACACCATGGATATCACCTAGGTATTACACACGTATTGCTTATATATTACAATGATATGACCTTAGCATTACATGGGTATCACTTAACACAAATATTTTATATTTTCCATAATGTTGGACAACTCTCAATTTTGAATTAATTATGTACAAACCCGACCAACACGTCGGGTAGCTAGGCGGGCCACGAAGCTCCACGACCGTCGGATCGAACGGGGATCGGAGGCTGGGAGCGCACTGCCACAGACAGTAGACAAAACATTTCACCTGGTTGACCGAAAAGCCTGGCAAGCAAGCCGCATGTGGAGGTGCACAAGCGTTGTGTGACCAACGACTGACTATCGCCAAAAGCAATCAACCAACTTGGGAAATTGTTACATTCAATCTTAAAATTGAACTCCGCCAGGCACGGCTGAGGGCAACCGGGGGCGAACGCTTCGGCGTTGACGAAACCCCCTCGCTCGAACAATCAGATGCTTGCGCTAGCTTGAAAATACTGGACCTGCTATGATCTTCACTTGGGCCCCCTCCCTAGTACCCTATGCCAGTCGCAGTTTGATGACATCAATCAGTCGTTAGCTGAGAACATTCCGGCGACGACGTTTGTATTTAAGATCGCGTCACTTGTCTGCAAAATTATACCACCTGCAGTCACTTGCTCAACTAGGCGCGATCGAGCAACTTATAATCAGCTGGGCGAACTCCTTCCTTTCACATCACTTGCCATCAACTCAGACCGTGTCCACAGGTACTGATTCACGTCTAAGAAAGTATCGTGACTATGAATTTGCTCCATGAATTCCAAGCTGGTCGTACTCTTGGCTCGGAATCAAGAACCTGCAGGTTTCTAGACAGCTAAGGGAGTTGTCTAATGTTTTCTGAGCATGCTGACTCCATGAATCTCATGAATTATTATTGTCTCTGGTAACTGAGCTGCAGGAACGTGTTCCAGTGATCGTTGCAGCTTGAATGGTTTCCTGTTCTTGTAAACTGACATGATCTCCCGTAGCAACTGACTGTTTTCGTGGATCGGAGGTGCTCGACTGATCTGATGTGTGAGCTTGTTTCTGCAACCTGTGTTTCAGTGTACTACGTTGGTGGGTGCTCGCTTGCTAGCTGCAGAAGTCGTGAAGTGACTGGTTTCATCATGTCTGGAAGTGGACCCACCCAGTACAGGGGCGTTCGTCAGAGGTCATGGGGCAAGTTCGTCTCGGAGATCCGACAGCCGAATCGCAGGCCAGGATCGCGCAGCAATCGCATCTGGTTGGGCTCCTTCCGATCGGCGGAGGAAGCGGTATGTACCAAACTCCTACGCTCTTTTCTCCAGTCACAGGCTGACTTCAAAGTTGTTTCCGTATCCGTTCAACTCCTCGGATTAGACCAGTATCACCAAATTGTTTCATTCGTATCAATCGAGAAGGTGACACTGTAAAGTGCATGGATTTCAGCTTGTGAGCCACAGTTTTCAATTCAGGATCGATATCAATTAACTGAGAGTCAGTCTATTCATAGTTTCTCGCGACTTCGACAGTTTAGAAAGCTCTTTCTAGAGTTGAAGATGTAAATTGAACCCATTGCGGCCTCATTAATACTCGCCTTCTGCACTGCTAAAGTAGTACTGATTATCGTCATGCTATCGTCTTTGTCGACAGGCACATGCATACGACGCCGCGCTGCTCTGCTGCCGCGGCGTACACGGGAACCTGAACTTCCCCCACTACCGGTACAACATTCCCCCGGGCACAGTGGGCCACTACAGCGTGCGGGAGATCCAGGCCGCGGCAGCCGCGGCAGCCGCGCAGTACAGTGGGCGCCCATTCTCCTACAACAACTTCATGTCGCCCCCGGGCGGCTCATCATCGGACGACGACGGCGACGGCCCGGGCGGTCCACCCGACTACGACGACTCCGGGCCGTCCTTTTTCAACGCCGACGATCCTTACAACCTGCGCATCAACGACGTCAATACGCCCAACAGTGACCACGATGACGATGACAACTACGACGACGACGACGACAGCGACGACGATGACGAGTTGTTTCCGTAGCTAATTAGTAGCTTACTTCCTCATGAATTTATCACTGTTCCGGTAATTAGTACCCTGCAGGTGCATGGGTGTGGCCAGCTTCTTTGTAGTCTTTTAGTTGTGGTACTACCTAGGACAAGTTTTGATCCTTGAACTCTTCAAATATTGGACGTGTTAATTGCCTAATAACCACAAAGTTGGATTCATATTTAGTAACTGCCTATAATGTATGGGAGGGGCCAGGGGGGCAAGAAAGCAAACAAAAGTTTGATTGCAGAAAGTTTGGTTTCGATGAGCTGATCTGAACGAAGTTAGCGACACGGAAGTCACTGGCGGAGACTCATCATGTGAGCACAAGTGGCGTTTAGCAGATCAGAAGTCCCAAGCGCCACAACTCAGATAAGCAACGTACGTGCGGTGCAAAATTTTATCCACGAGGAGCAGTAGACTACTCAGTGTTAACCACACTAATTGATTTGAGTTCTTTACCTTAGATGAAGTTGTTTTACTGAGGGAGATCATTGATTATTGTAAACATAGTAGATAAGATGCTTCATCGGGGTAGAAACTTGTGAGTCAATCATAAATATCAGCCAATATTCTTTGTAGCGTTTGTTGTGTGTAGTGTTGTTTACAGCCAGTACTTATCAGTTTTTTGGTTTTTTTTCAGAAGCATAATGGACCGTTTCATGTTTTTGTCCGGGGATATATATAATGATAGATGAGGTCTTTTTCTGCATTGGTTTTCTGTTAGAGTTGGTTCGTGGCAGCTTCACACTACCTATTCCAGGGTGCGCGTGACGTTGTGAGAATGTGGCAGGGTGCCCAAAAGTCGGTTTGTCCTATCGTGTCGTTGTTCTCGGATCTGGCGTCATTTCGCACGAGCCTTGCAGTGCCTGCAAAGCCACCAACGCGCATCGGTGGTAAATTCTGCCGGTGCCCCCGCTTCGCCCTCGCATAATGGAAAAGACATCAGTCGGTAGGTTTTCCGGCTTTCCCAAATTCTTTCACCTCCACAGCCTAATGTTCCCATATTGTTAGTGTGGATGAAACTAGGTGATAGGCTGGATGAGAACTTCACCGTTGGAGTGAGGACATCTGCATCTGCATCCGGTGGAGTGAGGAATATCAACTCGACATATATTATTTGCAGGAGAATTAGGGTTTGTTTGCGGCAGTTTAGAGTTCGTTGCCTGGTCCGATTTCTGAGTTGGGTTTTTTTTGTTGTGTTGTTGTTTTCTGATTTGGCGAGTTGGTTGAATTAATTGCATGGGGCTGGAGTTGCTATTCGTCGTGCTGCTTCTCAACGTTTTTTTCCTCCTCCTGCTCCTTTGCTTCATTCTGCTCCACCACCACTACCACCACTTCCAGATCCATCTCATCACCTGCTTCTTCTTTCTCGTCGTCCTCATCATCTTCCTGGCCCTCATCCATAGCATTTAGTTCGTCACTGTATCGGCTGATTCAAGAGTTGCTGGAAATCTCAGAGAGATGAAGTTTTTCGATCATGTGCATGTGACCAGATTAGGAGGCTGCCTCTAGTGATACTCATTGTTCCCATGTCTCTTACATAGAACTATATCACGCCATTGTTTGAGATGGAATTATTGAGGTGCTGAATGTTGCTGTGCATCAAAGTTACAGCGGTGGGGAAATTCCGGCGTGCTGTTGGAATTGATCATGGAGTCGATTCAGCGCTGCAAAGAGTTGTTGGCGAATCAGATGCAGATGTTCTTACTTCGCTTACAACGATGTGGTCCGCAGCAATTTACTGGCGACATTAAACCTCTTGAACTCTTGTCTCTACTAATGATGCAGGGCTTTCCTTTTAGAAACTGACACTCCGCGAGGTTTTACTTCAAAGTAAAACCAACCCAAAGTAAAGATTTGCACCTCTCTGTACAACATTCATAAAAGGATTTCTCAGTATCACATGAGCATTCGCACGCACCTTCGGAAATTCTTCCTATCAGTGATGAGCGTAATCCCTGATGAGTTTCGCTGAATCGAAACCCTAACCCTAATTGGAATCTGCCTGCAAAATACGTCGATGCAAAATCACGGTTTTAAGAAGCAAATTCACGGAAGACTGCTGCAAAATTGATCGTTGCTTCTTTAAACCCTTCTTTCAAAGGCAGACCTTGAGGTTCCAGATTAGGGTTTCCCGGAAATTAGGGCTACTGGTGGAAGTTCAATCCAAGGAAACCTTTTGGGTTGAGATTTCAGATGCAAATATTCCTTCTCCCTTTAGTGCCCAGGTCATGTTTGTGCTGATTCTTTTCTTTGAACTAACTTTGATGGAAATAGAATGCCTAATTTTCGTGTCCAACCTTACAAAATTGAACTCAATCCATGACCTGAACTTTGGGGAAAATTTGCACAACATCCAACTGTTGATGGAATAGATTATTGTGTTTAAAGTTACCGTGTGTTGGTAATGAAAATTGTGGACTTTGGAGGTATACTACTTTATTTATCAATAGATTCTTGCAAGAATTTTTGTACTTTGAATCAAAGAGGTTCACATGTGCACTAGGTTGATAGCTTTGCATTGACATATCATATGTGAAGAAAATATTTATACATGATTATTGATGATTATTATACCTTTTTCTACTGGATTGTATACAAAAATGTTCCAAACTTATATGAATTAAAACAGAAGTTTTGTATGCAATGAGAGAGATCATCAATCACAAAAGAATGAAGAATCTTGAAAAGACAAATTTCAAACATAATTTATGATCAAAATCGTATTGCATGTATAGAAAATACATCATAGTATGTAGAATGGTATTCATTGTATTTTAGTGTATTTGATGTATTTTGTGTTGTATTCCTAGCTTTTCCATGAGTTCTATAACTTCAAATCATGATTTGATTTTTGCAGAGTGTTCATGTAGTGTGTGTGCAAATCTGAACTTTAAATTTCACAACCTAATTCTTCGTGGATCTCATGCAAATTGAGTTTTAGCACCTCTAGTGTCCCATTTTGGGTCTCATGGGCATTTGGTTAAGGCCTATGAGGCCTTGGGAGGATCAATTTTGGTGCTTATAACTTTTTCCATGAATGGCCGTTGTCATTACAGCCTTCAAAACGCACGTCCATGTTCGTAGAAGCTTCTCAATGGTAGCAGCACATTTCATTGTTATTTACTATTGTTTTTGTCCTCCTAGTAGTGTTGCAACACAAAACCACACCCAAATAGACACTACATTTAGATTTAGAAAACCACATCATTTAAATACATTGCAATTTTGCTTCATCACAACCACCATCGATCGAAAGCACAACCCTAGATAGTTAGAAATAGAAGATGTATACAATGCGTGGAAGTGCTGCTCAAAGCCCTAGTGAGTATTGTCGCGATGAGCATTACCAGCTACAACACCAATTACTAAGAGTAGCACCGCAATCGGACGATGTAATCAAGGCACAACCAAGCGCTGTAAGCAAGTTACAAACAAGCAACATAAGCAAGGCTCCAATTGTAAGCAAACCGGCCTGCAACTACTGCCAGCAATCACCAATTATAGCATCATGCAATATAAACAAGATGCCAACAATAACAGGAAACCTCCGGTGAAGAGAAAAGCTTGCTGCTCAAAGTCGGCCAACACATCCAACAAAGACACGTCAAGAGACCATGAATCAAGCAAACAAGAGCAGTCAAAGTTGGCGTGCACAAGAGAAGCAGAGTCAACGGTGGAACTACAAGTGCAGAGTCAGACAAGCAAGCGAGAGGGTGGCAAATCTATACAAATCCAAATAAACAAAATAGACAATTTCTGCAAATGGACTAGAATGGATGTTGGTGTAGACAAATGTGCACTCACAGGATGCCCAAACAAATCAAAAATGAATCCAACAGCTTTCAAAGCACATGTCCACGCCACAAACATTAACTACAGAAAACAACCCATCCTAGTGTTGCACCAAAACGAAGCATATATATTCATTGGTGCTCATCTTATACCTTCACTAAAATGGAAAATCCAAACACATGTCACAACTGCAAAACTCAACAAACAATGCATAGATTTCATATTTTGTCCAACCGATATGAAACAAAAAATTAATATGGTTGACAATGTTATCCAACCAAGCCTCTCCTACAGCTTCTACGCAGTACCATACTTATTGACAACAATTATAAACTCGACAAAAGAATAGTAGCAACACAAAAAATAATTTGTTGACTCCCCAAATGCACCTCAAATATTATAACGCAACTTCCACATAACATGTTTGGATTAGAGGCATTCTCACTAAAGACTGGCTACTTAAGATGCATTGGGGAACAACTATTAAATGCCCTCAACGATAAAGGACAACTTGGAAAAATATGCAACAATTTAGTACACTATATCCTAGCCAAATATGGTGGAGCAGGATTATTACCCATAATTAAAAGCCTTGATTACTATAGATCCTCCATCACTCGAACACTATTTCTACTCAAAACAAAGGGAAAAACCCACCTAAAAAGCACACTGAAAAACTTTTTATTAGGTTGTTTTATTAGAACTTGTACCCCTAGAAAGCATGTGGTTACATGAAGCCGCGACACTCACACATTTAAATGAGCAAACATCCATGAAACTACTACAAAAACTATGTGCTGCTAATATCACCACTTAATAAAATCACTATGCCCAATGGAACGCAATTGATGAATAAAGAAGAATTTGCCAAATACCACTCCACATCTACCAGACTAATAAAAAGTGCACTAAACCTAGCCAAATAATTATTTTTCCATTCTGAATGTCAAAACACATGCCCCCTCCCCTACCATGTACAGTACCCTCACACAAGTATATGTACTTTTTTGATTTTGTACGTTTCCACACTACACTGCTGCCAACTTTGGCACCCTCATGAGGGCTGAAAATTTGCCAATTTACCATGAAATTTTTGGCACAAGATCACCTTTATG
Source organism: Bryoerythrophyllum caledonicum (assembly GCA_963971425.1). Classification (NCBI taxonomy): domain Eukaryota; kingdom Viridiplantae; phylum Streptophyta; class Bryopsida; order Pottiales; family Pottiaceae; genus Bryoerythrophyllum; species Bryoerythrophyllum caledonicum. The sequence goes on from OZ020524.1 coordinate 2,680,907, forward strand.
TTGAAAAAATGTGTGCTAGATTCAAAGGCCAAAAGACGAATACAAAAAGAGATATTTAAAATCTACCAAGATGTGTAGTTGTGAGCCATTCACAGCTAACCAACTTTGACACCCTCCCAAGGATTGAAAGAATTTTTTTTGCCCATGGAATTTTTAGCATGAGACCACCTCTATGTTTATAATAAGTGTGCCAAATTCCAAGGCCACATGATGAATAGAAAAAAGGATATTCAAAATTGTTTCTCGTAGCTACATATTTTGGTAGATTTTGAAGATGGTTTTTGTATTCATCTTCTGGCCTTGAATTTTAGCACACATCTTATCAACATGAAGGTGATCTTGTGCTAAAAATTTCATGGTCAATTAACAATTTTTCCGACCTAGAGAGGGTGCCAAAATTGACAATAGTGAAATGGTTTCGCTGATTGTTTCTCACGACTACACATGTTGGTAGATTTAGATTTGTTTCTTTTCTTTTGCGGGTCTTTTGGACTTGAAATTTAGCACATGTATAACCAATATAGATATGGTCTTATGTCTAGATATGGTCTTATGTCTAGAATATATTACATGTTGGTAGATTTCAAAAATCTTTTGATATGTAGATATTTTGGCCTTCAAACTTGGCACGCATGTAATCAACATAGAGACAGTTTCATGCCAAAAATTTCATGGGAAAATACCAAAAAAACCAATCCTTGGGAGTGTGTCAAAGTCGGCTAGGAGTGAAATGTTTCTCACAACTACACATGTTGCTAGCATTTGATGTAGTTTTAACTGTGTGGATCTTTTGGACTTGAAATTTTTCACACATATAATCAACATAAAGTTTGTCTCATGCTAAAATTAACATGGGCAAAAAAAATTCTTTCAATCCTTGGAAGGGTGTCAAAGTTGGCAGTTGTGAAACTTTTCTTACAGCTAACCCATGTTGGTAAATCTTGGATATCTTTTTTTGTATAAATCTTCTGGCCTTGAAATTTGGCACACATGTTTTCAACATAGAAGTAATCTTGTGCCAAAAATTTCATGGTAAATTGACAAATTTTTAGCCCTCAGGACGGTGCCAAAGTTGGCAGCAGTGTAGTGTGGAAACGTACAAAAGCAAAAAATACGTATACTTGTGGGAGGGTACTGTACACCTACGCTAGAAATCATCAAAAAATGAATACAGTTGCACTAACAATGATTTATTCCTCAACATAATCACCACATCCATCCACCCCCCTACATCACCATCACCAGGGTTATCAGGACGCTCGATGTCCCTGAAGTCCGGACGGAGGACGTCCTCGGGCCTATCAGGACATCCGGTGACATAACGAGTTTCGTCAGTTTACCCGGGGGTAAAAAGCTGTTCGCAGCCCCGACCGACCGCCCATTCCGTCCGCTTGGACCGACCGCACGGCCATCCGCTTCGGGCGACCGGCGTCCGTCATCCGCCGTCCGCCGTCCGCAGCGGCAGACGGCCCTCTCACGACAGCTCCCCCATCCGCTATTAGATTGACAATCTATCGTCTCCCAACAGTTAGAATCATCGTGTGTAAAAATAAAACAGCACATGGAGCCTCACTTCACTTCTGAACTTTTGTTTCCCAAGAGCTTTGAGCTGCATTATGTATCCATTGCTTGGTAATCATCAAGTTCGGAAGTCTTGAATATCAGAGTTTCTTTCGGAACTCCTGATATTTCTTCCACATACTACCTATCACGTTCGTTAATTTCTCGATACTACACCCATCAGAATGGCCACCAAACTTTGGTCTCCTTGGTATATCGAAATCACTGAAGTACAAGGCAGGAAGACCGACTCCCTCCGATACAATTTTTGTCACCGCATTTTTGCAAGAAGGCTAGAACGGCAGCTAAGTCATCTCGGGTACGAAGAACTCCATGGCAAACGCAATAGCGGTGTTGGCTTCTGCACCAAATTGACAACCCGCGTACAGACTTTATTTTAAAATTGTCGTGGCCACTACCCGAAACACAATGGAGAACTTTTCTCCGAACATTGCCCCACCCACCATTGAAATTTGCGCATGCCTCAGAATATAGCACGCCCAAGTCCACTGGTGGAGATTCTTGTGTAGGGTCCACTCAAGCCTCCCCCGTGATTTTACCTTCCTCCATGGTTGAACCGACCACCACCTTCCACGACTTCACCGAACAAGGGAGTGTAGGTGCCACCTTCCCCAGATTGGTGAGGCAATCCGTGCTTGAAGAGGACTTTCAAAAGGTGGAGCGGCGGGAGCTAAACAAAGTGTGGGCGAAGTTTTTCTACGAAGCAAACGTGCCGTTTGCTATAGCATGGAATGCTGCGTTCAAAGAAGCCGTGATGAAGACTGCCTCTTTCAAAAAACCATATGTCCCACCTTCTTATTATGACATTCGGACAAGGTTGTTGGGACAAGCGAAGGCTGATTTGGAAGCACAACTCAGTAAAAGACTGTTCGAGAGTGTTCGGAAGTTTGGAGGAACTCTAGCCATAGATGGGTGGACATTTGTGACTAGTCGCCTTTTGTGCAATGCAATGCTCTTCTCTCTCGTTGGACAACTCTTCTTGGAAGCTGTAGATACTACGGGCAAAGAAAAGAACGTTGCATACTTGACATCCATCATGTTCAAGTTCATTGAACAAGTTGGCCCCCACAACATTGTTCAGGTGTGTACTGACAATGCTCCAGTCATGCTCAATGCCTCAGAATTGGTCGTCAAGAAATATCCACACATATACATTCAAGGATGTGCCGCGTATGCCATGGACTTATTGTTGGAGGACTGGGGGAAGGCTATATGGATAAAAGAAACTCTCCAGAAGGCCACGTTCTTGGTTAAGTTTGTCAAAAATCGGCAAATGCCCCTCGCCGTGTTTCGTTAACACGAGGCCAAGTTCAGCCTATTGCTGCCCGGACAAACAAGATTTGCATGTAATTTCATAATGATAGATCGCCTGTTGAAGGTCAAGGAATCATTGGAGCAAACCGTCCTTGATCCTGAATGGCAGGCATATGCCTCCAAGAAGTCACTCTTGGCTAGAGATAAAGTAGTCATCTCTCGAGCCATCAAAATACTGGTTCTAGATGAGCGTTTCTGGGAGCGGTGCACGAACTTCCAGGAGATGGTAGCCCCTATAGTGTATGCGCTTCGGGAATTCGATGCCAACGAACCTTGCATGCCCAAGGTTTTCCACATCCTTCGGGACCTCGAGAAGCATGTCCTAGCGTTGCGTAATGAACCATTTTGTCTCAATAGCGATTTAGCGGTCATTGCTGAGGACGAGTTCTACGCACGGAAACGGATGATGACAATAGATTTACATTCCGCCGGTGCATTTCTCAATCCTTATTTACTCCATGACGAAGAGTTGGCCGATGATCCGGATATCATCACGGCATGTAAACGAGTACTACAAAAGCTATGTGATCCTAAGATTTACCCGGATGTTGTGAACGAGTTCCTCGCATTTCGAAACAAGGATGTACCATTCCATGACATGTTGGATCCTAAGGACCAAAAATGTTCTCTGAATGCTTGGTGGGATTTTGAAGGTCCTTGTGGAAAGCTCCTTGCACCAATTGCAAAGAAAATACTTGCACAGTCAATGTCATCTTCTTCTTGCGAACGCAATTGGAGTAGCTACTCTTTCGTCCATGACAAGAAACGGAATCGGTTATTACCGAATAGGGCTGATGACTTGGTCTTTGTCCATACGAACTCGAAGTTGCTGGCGAACACAAAGTTGACGGATGAGAAGAGGTGGTACGCGGAGAACTTGGATTTTGAGGATCCACAACCACGTGAGTTGGATGACCCGGTCTACTCTGACGATTCAAGCACCGGTGCCCTTGCCAATTACGATGTAGAGCATTTAGACGATGACATCGATAGCACCCCTTCTCAACGTATGGATCATACTCACGATGCCCCAATCACCGAGTATGATTTTGTCGATGACGACGTTTTTGCAGAGAAAGAAGATGACTTGTTGCCCATAGCGCAGTACTTGAATGAAGACGGCATGGTCAATAGCAATTATATCCTTCGTCATAGACCGACTCCGCTTCCGGAAGACACAAAGGACAAGGGAGGAGAAGATTTATCATCCTCTCGTGTAACAACACTACAAGGGCAAAAAACGCAAGGGCTCTTAGTGAAGAGTGTTGAGGAAGGCAAGCACCACGGTCGCGCACTTGCGGAGAACCCCGAGCAAACAACGAAAGAGCCATTCCTAGACGACACGGTTGTTCTCGGGGAGAAAACTATGGAAGGTGGTACTTACGGCGGTACTTACGGCGGTACAAGGAGTCCCATTCACGTTACGGAGAAGAAGGCATCCCCCTCTAAGGATCAACTGTCCTTGCATGGTCGCACGTCGCCGTCTCTATTTGCAACCCCTCTTGCAACGGTCACTACAACCAATTTGAAAATTTCCCACGGTTTGGTGTCCCTTTCAAAACATGTGCAACCCCGAACGCCGCAACGCCAATCCAATGGCATACCTAGTGATGGCGACGTACCTCTGTCTAAGCTCTTCATACATCACACCGAGGTTCAGGGAGGTTTAGGGTTACAACCTAGGCGGCCTACAAACGACACGAAGAAACGTAAAGCTCCCATGCATCCATTTCTTCGCACGCGACCTAGTAATCCCACTGATGTCATTGGAACTTGCAAGAGATTCAAAACCATTAAAACATTGTTGATTAAACAGAGAATCAAATAAGAAGCCGCCACGGATAATGAAGACGATTCTTCGGGATCTAGTGGAGCTGAAATCAAAGGAGACAGTGATTACGAACTTCCTACCGACATCAATGAGTAGGAAAATTTGGCCCATTTACGTAGTATGCGTTCACCGCACTTATTTTGTTTGTAAATAGTGTAGTTCGAGTTTAGGGTACTTTATAGTCGTTCCGCTTATGCATTGAAAGCTTCTATTGTCTCAATTGATTCTTGGATTTATTCCGAATATCAATAAATTTTTTTCATATATGCAGAAGTTTTATATCCATCTCTTTTGCTATTCTATTGTCTTGTGTTTTGTGTATGGATTTAGTCATCCCATACGAAATGACTTAAACATGACATTCTTGTTGTATGCAGAATGTAGTTCGAGTTTGCAAACTTCTATTTATATCACTGCTTCGCATCCACCTGATGCACCACAATATTTCTAACACCCACATATAATTAAAGAATTAACAAATTGACAAAATATCTTACAAATTGTAAACCTTTATTTCAAAAAGTATGCCCCACCACGGCATCGTCAGCATGCTTCCAACTTCTTGCCACACTATTCCTTAAACAACAATTACACTAAGTTGTACATTCATCTACCCCATTCTATTGCCTTGAAGAAGAAAGCTCATCGGTATGATCCGTTCGAGTGCTACTACGAGTCCGCGGTCTCTGACTTGGCCTAGCAATCCCCCCCCTCTTCGTACTCTCGATCCACGGCTGCAATTTCCCTATGCATCTCCGACCACCAACTATCGTCGTTGTCATTGCCATCATCCCTCTTCCGCTTCCCGCCAGGATCCACCTTCTTCGCCGCAAAGATTTCCATGGCTTTCTTTATTCGTTCCACCACATTGTTCACAAAAGCGTCATTCTGTGGGAATGACACCAATAATTTTCCTTTGGATTTCTGTACCACGTTCCGCCAATAGCCAATGATGTCCCCAATCCTCTGATCAAATGTTTGCACCGCATCCCAATATGAACAATCCACGTCTTTAAGAGGATCCTCTTCCGTTGAACTCCGTAGCCTTGCGGCCTCTTCCAACTTTGCAAGGACCAGGGCTCTTCCCACCAAAGTACGATTGTATTTCTTGTACTCATCCCTCAACTCAATGCCATCGTTTACCTCATGCCATATACCATCTTCTCCCTTCTCAGCTCTCCTTGGAGGGAATCGGAAGAAATGCTTGTGCTCAGTGCTCCAATGCCACCCAAAATTGCGGCAAAACAACTCTTGTTGCTCGCCATCTTCAATCTCTCGCGCCCGTATCTCCACTTCATAGTCTTGTGTCATCCAAAATAATCGATCAAATTCCATCCCATACTCCTCGTGTAGTTGGTGACAAGAAAATTCACTATTCCACATAAGTGATTTTCCCCACTCACAATAGTTCAGAGGATTTCTTCGGAAGTTGATCCAAGGGGAGATTCCATCGGTTGAACTCGTGCCTCGGTGGCACATCTCTTATCCCCATCATTTCATAGAATCTTGTACTAATTGGAGAGTGACACATAGGACACGCCGATTGTATCATAGAACCTACAGAAATGCAAGTAATATGAAAGTTATGGCCACATTGGCCCAACGTATACGCTCCCTCCGGACCGAAATGATCTTGGCACAAGCTGCATTTGTCATTGAGGAATGCCGGGACAAGGTCGCAAGTATGGATTACTCTTCGCTCCGATTCTAGAAAATGTGATGAGAAGGTATTGTAGGGCACCCATCCTTCTTTCACTTCTAAAGCCCAGTCAATACCATGGCTCTTTTCCTTCCGATAATAGTTTGTGCGATCCATCATCTCCGGTACATCACCCCAAATAGTAACCTTTGTGGACTCATGTCCACGTTGTCCAACGAATTTCTTCAATCTCTCCAATGAGGTATCCACGAGTTCACATGATTCTTGTGATTCGACGGCAAATTTCTTGACATCATGTTGTGCTTTCAAGACCAAGGTCTCTCTATAATGAAGGCGATGAACCCAACCCAACCAATGCATTGTGTTCTCGTTCCATGGTGTGTCGTCCACCGATCTCAATGTCCTCTGCAGTGTCTCTAGTTCCGCTCGTGCCTCGTCCCTCTCCTTATTTGCCACCTCCAACTTCTGTGACATCGATTCCATCTCCCCCTCACATTCCATTATTGCCTTCCCTTTTCCAAGCGCTTCTGGCCGTACTTGGCTACTCCCAGCTGGTATTGCCAACTGAACAGAAGAAGGCCCGGCGGTTCTGCTAGATTTGACCGGTGTGGCATCCTCTGCATCATTCCCTACAAACTTGGAAAGAGCGAGGTCGTCCGAAGTTCCGTCGATGTCCTCAATGACCACTACATCCACCTCAGGGACCTACGCATTTATCTTCTCCGACATCTTGTTAAGGAGTCTCCTACTAGCCTCCAGCTATTGTTTGTTCCCTTCCAATTCCCATTTAAGGTCTCTAGTGAGGATTTCACATTTATAGGCCTCCTCCTCCATATCCGTCACTTTCTCAATTAGCGCAACCCTTTCTCGTAACATTGGCAGTATACAAGAAGCCAATGTGTCGAAGCCATTAGCGCCTCGTAGCACATACAGAGTGATACTTGAAAATGCATGAGCCACTTTCAGAAGAGAAGAAGCCATTGCTGCAAGAGTTTCGGCCCCGTTCTTCAAATCATAAGCCACTTCCAATACTTCATGTATTTCGGCCCATTCTCTTGAATCACTTCGCAGATCGACTGGATCACTCAATTCATTTGGTTCAACGCACGCTTCAGTCCACTCAACACTGAAGTCGAGCAAGTCTTTGAACTTATCATTGTTTGGCATGATTTGAAGCATTTCTTCGATATCGGAAATCAAAGTACCCTTGTCAATCATCGGGTCATTAGAAATTGGTTCCAATATTCCCCGCGTTGAAGTGTTTGGTCCGGCATCTATTGTCTCTGGTGCCATCATCCATGCCTTTCAAAGTTTGAACCTTTGGAACAACAGTTTCTTCTCCATCCGTATTCTCCCCCCTCGTTCGGCGTTACCATCGTCTTCACCTCCTACAATCACAATATTCAGAATATCTGATTGTACGGGGTCTTCTACCGTCGTTACCTCCAAAGTCTCTTTGGGGATTGTGGTTGACAATATATTGTCGACCACAATGTCCAAATGTTTGTCAGACTCCATCACAACGGCAACCTCGTCCACCGATGGTTGTATTTTTGGCATGGTATCCACCGCGGTCATCTGACAAGGCTTTTTCTTCAACTCCTCAAAAATAGCCTTGGTTAAGGTCGATTCAAGATTGAATACATCAGGAATATAGTTCTGATTTTGCCCAATCCTAAGTGGATAGAGTGAAAAGTCGGAAACGTGCTCCAATCCACCTTTCGTTTCAACACAACCTCGGTGTATACCATTGATAGTAGGCTGTAATTGAAAAACCCTTTGCTTCTTGGGCGATTCCCAAACAAAGCCGGCCAAACCTCCTCCGCATGATAAATGAAGTGGTCATCTTTGCACATCCACGGCTTGCAAACAAAGTAAGTTGTATGACTATGTGGTAATCTCTTGGCCAAAGTTTATCGATGTGGTACATCTTCACGTATTTCTTGCATATCTTGGATACCCAATAATCCTCCATTTTAGCCTCCCAACCTTCCTCCGCTTGAATGTCTTCATTGTCCAAAATCTCCCACCGTAGATTATGAGTAGCATCTTTCTGTTTGAACCGTTTCTTCGACCCTCCCATTCCAATTTCACTCACATCCTCCCCCACGATCTCCTTCTCCGTCGCCATGATAACGCTTGTTTTAAAAAAAACAAGCGTGGACACTCCGGTATTAATTCGTGAATGAATGGTTCAGGAAATTAAGAAACGGTTTATCCGGTCACAATAAAAGAACCCCCGTCTCCTCACCTAGTAAGAGCAACAAGTACAGAAAACTGAAATTGCAGCACATCCGACTCGGCATGAGAGGAGAGGAAGTGAGGAAAAAATAAGTGGCCGTCCACATTTATATGCGGACGGCCGCCTAACCTAACCGGGCGGCCGTCCAAACCGGCGGACGGCCAATCAGACGGTCCCACCGGGCCAGCGGTCAGCCAATGGGCCGGCCGTCCGAATCGGCCGTCGGCCGAGCCTGGCCGACTGCGCCGGCACGCCGTCCGCCTAGCTTGCGTCCGCCAGCCTCCTCAAACTGTTTTTTTTTCTTTTTTTCCTCTTTTTTCCCTTTTTTTTCCCTTCTTTTTACCATTTTTTCTCCTTTATTTTTTCCTTTGTTAAAAGTAATGAAAGGTGTTAATCTCAAAGAACCGTGACAGTTTTCCACCAAAAATACTTCAAAAGTATTGGATTATAGTGAAATGAACAAAGAAGGAAACAAGAACTTCAATTTTTAGTTTTGACCGTAGGATTTCAACTAAGACTTACTAAGTAATGTACTCACAAAATTTCATAAACTTTGAGCACACGGTTTGAAAGTTTATAATGTTTGAAGTCAAGCAAATGGTTCATTTTCTTACCTCCACTCAATGGATCACCAATCTTTGACCCAGTTGTTGTCAAATTTTTGCACTACACAAGGTCTAAATCCATTACCATCTTGTTAAACATGATGATAGTTCCTGATACGCCAATTTTTAGAGGTAAAGGACGAGTGTAGCATATTCAAAACAAATGTGCAAGTACTGGAGGTTCAAAATTTGCCAATTCACACTTTAATTTTTTGTGAGATAAATATGTTTTTGATTGATAATTTGAATGGTCAATAGGAAGGCTTACAGCAGATGTTGTTGTAGAAAAAATAAAACGTGAAAATTATGAAGATCTCTACATTTTATCTCAAAAAGAAGAATTTATATTTCGTACCTTGCCCAACAATGAGTGACAATGTGTGAAAATGTTTGACTTAGGTTGGTATGCTATTTTTCAGTAAAGACAAGACTTGTTTTTTTACAATATCAAGGGAAGCAATATTACTTGCAAGTATTGAAAATCTCACTTTCAATAGAGTGTCGTAGCAAAAGTGTTTCCACGTTCCCGAGCTGCCCGCTCTCCCCATTGGAAATTCAAAACCCTATAACTTTTTCGTCAAATGTCCAATTTAAGAAAAAGTTGTTTTTCCACTAAGGTATCGGTAATGCCTTTCTATAGTAAAAATTTCAAAGAAGAATGTTGGAAATTCACACCATAGAAATCTCACCAAACATTCAAAAAGCCCACTTTTGACACTTGATCCTTTAGGTGTTAAGATGGACCTATATACCGTAACATAATAGAGCTACATACTCTAAGGAAACTTGAATATAAGAGGGAGAGATAGCAAATATAAGGGAGAGACAGCCAATAACACAAATATATTAATATATTAGCTAGGGAGAATCTTTTTCAACTTCCTGGGAGAGTTGTCTTATATACATTATACTTTCCTCCCACCGTAGTCTGTCGAAGGTAAAGTAAACTACAAGCTCACTTTACTTTGAGTGAATACAGAAACATAAGTTCATTTTACCTTATGCGGATATAGAATCTACTCATCGTTTCTAAGCTGACTTCACTTTAACAATACGCACAAAGGCTTTCATTTCTTTTTGCCGATTTAACCCCTGTTAGCCCAAGTGTCTCCATGGTACAGAAATGCATACTTTAACAAGCAATTAGCTTTCAATCTGTACAATTAGAATTCACAAAATTTTGACCACATTATCTCATATCAGTTTAGAAGGAAATCCTATAGTTACAATTTCAATAAGTTCTTTTTCGTAGTTATTAATCAACAAAGTAGAGATTAATCTAAAATTGCTTAGACCATTAGGGGTTAAAGGAGTCGGGATGAATTTTTAAAAACCAAAAAAATACAAAACTAATAAATAAATGAAGAGGACAAAAGGAAGAGAGTGACAATCTACAAAATTCCAGATCTGAACTAAAATGGAAAGAGAAGGGAGGGAGAGACAGAGGGACAATTATAAATGTAGATCTCATTTAATTTAGATGGAGCGAGTGGAGACGGGAGAGATGGACAATCGTTCAAGATCCTAGTTAAATTAGAAGAAGAGGATCCAAGGCAAAATAATTCCACCTTCTTATTATTGGAAGGAGTGGAGAAGAATGCAAAAAATTATAAATAAAAATAAATAAGCTTCTTCAAAAAACAAAAAAAAAAGGGAGGCAAGGACGAGAGATGGACAATAATAAATGAAGTCTTCAGTAAATTAGAAGGGAAGGAAGAGGGTTTAGGGTTTAGGGACAATTATTGATTTAGATATTAAGTAATTTAGAAGGCATGAGTCTGGGAAGGAACATCCCTATTTTATTTTTAAAAGACAAAAGGAAGAGAGGGACAACCAAATAAAAATTAAACTGTCAAGTAAACTAGAAGGAGAAGAGAACCAAAGAGAGAGAGGGACAATTATAAATGTACACCTTATTAAATTTGAAACATCTTGTTTTCTCTTGTACAAGATGTGTTATGAACCTTCTCATTGATTGTTTGGATAAACATTCTAAAAGATGTCGGGTGCACAAAAAAGTGAAATGTAAATTGGCCATGTTTGAACCTCCACTCCTTGCACAAATTTGTTTGAATATGCTACTCCCGTTTCTTACCTCTATAAATTGGTGGATATGGAATTAACTTCAAGCTTCACAGAACAATATAAAATTATGAACTTTTGGATTGGATCAGGGTTTATAAAAAGCAAAGTCAAAGTCTAGAATACCAGTCAACGATGGAAGAAAATGAACATTTTTTTTTACTTTACACACTATAATCTATCAATCTATGCGGTGGATTGCAACCATAAGAGCATGGTGTGTTCATATAGAAGTCTACTTTAGGATCTTACGGTTTAAATTCTAAAGATCACTTGAAAAATGTGATTGCTATGCCTCTTTTTCGATTTGACGGTTTTGGACTAATTTTTTAGCTAAATTGGCCATGTTCCTTTAGAGTTTCAAACAAGGGTAAAATATTTAGACCTTGCATATTACATAAATATGATACGAAGTGTTGTCAAAGTCTCAGTGTCTCATGAATATGGATCAACGCAGGGAAGAGAATGAGTTGTTGTTTGGATTGTAAACACCATAATTTATCTATCCGAACGGTCGACAGGAACCAAATAAATGAACACGCCATGCTATATTAGTTGCAATCTATCGCACGGTAAAAGAGGGGTGTAGCATCTTCAAAAAATTCAACAACAAGTGGAGGTTCAAGAATGGCCAATTCACGTTACGATCACTTGCGAACTAAATATCTTTTAGAATGCTTATCCATATTCCAATTGGTCAATAAAAGGGTGTACATCACATCTTTTAGGAGAACAAAAGAAGAAGTGAAAAAAACATTAGAATTTGTAAGTTTTATTGAGGAAAACTTAAAAAGAAGAAGTTTTGTTGCACATTGTACAAAAAAAGGTGAAATTATTTTACTTTGAATAAAATGCGAATTTACAGTGAAGACCATCATTTTTTTCGGAAATCTTTAAAGAAAAAAATATTTGAGATGAGTATGAAAAACCTCAATGAGTGAATGTCAATAGACAATTCTATAAAAAGATTTTAGATGCCCGTGCTCCCCATTTTTTACTATGGGTGGTACTAAATTTGAAACCACAAATCTAAAAAAATTAAAAATTAATACATTCAAATAGCACTTTCCAGGGACAAAGTAACATAAAATTTTCGAAAGTTGTTTCTTCATATTTGCAATCTAGAAACCTGCCCAAAATTAAAAACTCGCCGCGAAGGAGATTTAGTCATGTAGAGGCCAAAAATCCTTCCATACAAAGTTATGCCTATGCCGTGGGCAATGTACCCTTGGCCCTTGGAACATTGTGCCCGTGGGCCATTCCAATTTCCTCTTGGTGAGTCAAATATAAAAAAAGGAAACGAGCATCTCTTATATGTTATGTAAGATATTTTAAGTGGAACCTTTAGTAAGAAACTATATAAATCTGTGCTTCCACGCACACAATGGAATATCCTCGTGAATGCGCATAAAATCTTTCCGACATTCTTTCGACCATTAATGCACGTGACTGGATCTCTAGATTTGGATTGCACGTGCAATGTCAACCGTCCCAGAAAAGGAAGTGGAAGACAAGGGAAGGGAGTTGAGAGGGGAGAGAGTTGGGAGGGGAGGGAGCATAAGGAAGTGGACGAGCGAAGAGGGGAGGCGGACGGATCGGGGTTGGCCGCAGACGGCCTCGGCTGTCCGATCCGACGGCCGCGGACGGACTTTGTGGACGGATCCAATCGGACAACCACGACCGTCCGTGGCGGCATCGTGGCCGTCCGATCGGGCGATACGCCGGAGGCTGTCCGCCATTGGACGGCTCGTACGATTCGCCGACCGTCCGCCGAGGCCGTCCACCACCCGCGGTCGGCATAAAAGGCGGACGGCCGACCATTCAGATTCTCCCACACTTTAGTGGACGAGCTGGTCGCTTTGGCATCTTCTGCCGAATCGCTTGCGCCCCCTCGAGTGGCTCATTATTTTTTAATTCATTTAATTCCCATTCATTCATTTCATTGTCTGCTCTAGTTAGGGAAGATGCCAAGGTCTAACCGACCCGTTGCTCCAAAGGGGAAAGCCCCCAAGACGGATTGGGACGCAACGGACGATCGAGATGTTGTTGCACAGTACGGATGGCAGGATGAGGAAGAGAGGCTGTGGACTTGCACCATGTGCAAGAGGTACGTGAAGATGAAGCACCTCATGAAGTTGTGGCCCAGGGCACAAGCGAGGATATCGAGGCCGCGGCGCGAAGGTCTAGCGAGCAGTTGTCAGAGCGACCATTTCTGCCATCGATATCATGAGGTCACTGCTGCGGTGGGTGTGCGCAACTCAAGGCCGGAGATCATGTTGTACTCGAACATGGCGATGGTTTGGGCGGAAATTGTCCTACACAAGGATGTGGACTGGCGCACCGTGGCGGGCGGCAATGTCAGCCTGATGGATCGAACCGCCCATTTTATATCAACCACCTGGAATCAACCGAGTAATTGTTGGCCACGTTGGTCAAACCGAAGATCCGGGGACGATCCCGATGCCCACCAACAACGGCGGACACCTCCAGAAGAGTACGGGGGCCATAACTACAACGACTACAACCGTGGCAATGATATGGGTTCCGCGCCTGTATCATTTGGTGGGGGGAGTGGCAGCCATTACTACGAAGGCGGCCAATGTGGTACAAAGACCAACACCTCTCAGAGCTATACGCCAACGCATCCAAGGGATACGTACGAGTCTGGTCGTAATTCCCTCGGAAAAGAGGAAGAACACGACACCCCAAGCTTTGCACACATCTATTACAACGGATATGGTGATGCTTACGATGGATATGGCCGGAGCTTAGATGGGAGAGACAACATGCCTCCATCAACGTTTCCACCTCGTCGGAACGAAGATGCTGAGTTTGAGAGACAAATGCATGAAGCCACAATACAGAGCCAAAACGAGTACATCCGCAGGCTCGAAGATGAATCTCGCTACATGAACAGGCAGTACAATAACTTGTATGATGTTTATTCAAACAGGCCGTACTCAAGTGGCGTTGGGCCAAGTCAAAGACGTGATACTGACTCAGATTTCGATTAATCATACATGGTCTTTGTGTAATGTAATCCATGTGGATAATGTCTTCCTACGAGAACAATGTTGACTATTTCAAAAATTTAGAAGGTCATTTTTTAAGATCTTCAAATTGATGTTTATTAAATATTTCTACGTTGCGGCCATGTCAATGTGGATGATGAATGTACAATGCATGTTACGCGTTTCCAAATGAATTTTATTGATAATTTTTTAGTATAAGTAGATGTGTGGAATGAGAAATTTTTATACATTCCAACTTTTCATTCACCTCATATAAGTTCAAGAGTATTTCATATCATTACATGTTCAACAAATTTCTTTTTACAACCTGTACCCCTAAAGTTCCTTGAGTATTTCTCACCCAAAAGTTAAAGCTAGAAGAAAAACGCCCGTCCGCGAAGGGGCCGGCGTGAATAAATGGTTTGTTCGTTCCATCACTAAGACCATGCCCACCAGACACCGTGTCGGGGAGGGCTTGGTTTGTTTTCAATTTTGCATTGGTGTAGTAGAATGGACATGGCCTGTTGAATGGCAACGGTGTTAATAATATTGAAAGTGTGTGAAATTGTTTCGATGGAGATTTTAAAGGTAGCTCAAAGGATATTTATAGATGGGATAAAGGTGGTGGCACGAGCACCGGCAGTGATTACAATAAGCGGGTCCATTTTCCATCCGAGGGCAACGATGTCATTAATAAGGGGTTGCCGGGTTGGTATTCATTTATTTTGTTTTCAATTGTTTCCGGGGAGAATCTATCATTACAATATGTGAATTCGATGAATTGAATGGTATACTCTTGGTTAATGTGGTCGGGTGCAGGGTCATTGTATGGTAGGCCCCGAATGCAAAGTATGTCGGCTTTGAGTCTAGTGTTACAAGGACAGCGCTAAGTTGCGCATGTACATGGGACTCGGGAGTAGTCAAGGGGGGACCGTATTTCCTTGTGGGTTGTAACTTGTTATTAAAGGTGCCGACATTCATGAGGATAAATCATCGTGATTTGTTATGGGAGGTAAATAGTTTTCGAATTTTCCATACCGCTTTGTTATGTCTTTTGACAATTAAGGAGTGTATGTGATGGTTTTGGCATTTTGAGTAGAACATGGAGCAATTTGTCGGGGTCTGAGAAAGTGCATATGGGGCATGTTACATATGGGACTTTTTCTATTCCAAATAAGAGTTGTTTTCGGGCGTTTCCCATATATCGACTATTACGGAATTTGATGATGCATGTTATTTGTGAGTTTGGGATGATGTGATTCTTCCAAGAATTCGTAGAGAGTTCATAGTCTATTTTGTTGTTGCCAACCCATTATTCTATATTAGGGAAGTTTTCTTTGATTGTGTCAAGGTTGTTATAGAGGTCTTGTTTCTTGAGATATTTGTTCAAGAATAAAACCGGAACCTTAATTGGGGGTATCCTCTCTAGGAGGCCAATCTTCTTTTTGGAAGTAGTATGGGGTAGCATGTGCATGTTCATTGTTCGTACGAGTCTTTGGCATTTTCATGCGTTTTTTTGCGGACCTCTTTTCCAAGTTTATTTGCTTGTTCGTTTCCATCGATATTTGCATGAGCAGAACTTTGTGAAGGGTTGTTATATGTGTTCAGTTTTGTAACATGTGGACCAACGACATTAAAATAGTTTGGTCGAGATGGCTATTGTAGAGGATAGGGTTTGTTATTTGGATGTTTAGTAGATAAAGTGCATTGATACAGTCAGTGAATACATTGTGTGCGGGTTCCTTGTTGTGTTGTGTTGTGTTGTGATGATTTGTAGTGTTTTGTGTATGGCCATAAGTTCTGCTCTAAGGATATTTTAGTGTGTGGAAATTACTCCATAGAGTACACGAAATGGTATACCAAATACATTATACAATATCAATGAATACAACAAAATCTTCCTATAAGCATTTTTGCTATTCATATTTGAATGCCTCTACATTTTAATGTATGCATGTTTGTATTAATGATTGCATATACTTCATTGCTTAAAATTGTTATGGTTCTAGATGTCCGAGTAAATATGTCATAGCAATCTACCTACGGAGTTAGGCATTGAACTTCCTTAAAATGCTTTATAAACACTCACAAGAATGTGGTTTTTGGAAAACCTTCTACGCAATTTATTTTTTCTACTAAATCAAAACCCTACTTTGAGAGCCGATATCCACTGTTAATATAATCTGGCCAAATTTGTCCCATGAAAATAGTCAGAGGATGGAAAAGCAGTCCGTGGTTGAAAAAACAGTCCCTGGTCGAAAAACAGTCTCCGGAAGAAAATCGTCCGCGAATGACTATGGCTAAGTGTTAAGAATCATCACAAACACTATTAAGAAATACTTAATGTTTGTAACCCGCTCCCTCTCTACTCTTCCAATTTTTTTTAAGTAATTTTGAAATGAATATTTTTCTTAATATTCGGTAATATAGAAAATTCATTAAAATGGTTGTTGTAATGCGTTGCAAAACAAGCGCGAACCACTACTGAACTTCTATAGATGCAAACTAGCGGTTGGCGCTTGCTTTGCAATGCATTAGTCCAACCATTCTAATGTAGTTTAATATTATGATTTGTTTTACTAAATTTCATCCGCAGTCTAATTTTCATCCGCTGCG
The DNA here is from genome assembly GCA_963971425.1 of Bryoerythrophyllum caledonicum. Classification (NCBI taxonomy): domain Eukaryota; kingdom Viridiplantae; phylum Streptophyta; class Bryopsida; order Pottiales; family Pottiaceae; genus Bryoerythrophyllum; species Bryoerythrophyllum caledonicum. Next base: position 2,697,849 of record OZ020524.1, read on the forward strand.
AATGTTTTCATCCACTGCAAAAATTCCATCCGAAATCTGATTTTCATCCGCAGTCTGATTTTCATCCACAATCTGATTTACATCGACAGTCTGATTTTTCATCCGCAGTTTGTTTTTTCATCTGCAGCCTATTTTTCATCCGCTGCGGAAATTTTCATCCGCTGCGAGATTTTTCTTCCGCCGCATAGAATTTCATCCACAGTGGATGAATCTGTTGTTTTGGCAGAATTAACTTAACAGCGAGTTAATAACTTCCAAAATATTTATTTTTTTGGAATTCCGACTTTGGATTTGGGCTTTTTAGTTGCGTTTTCATCTGGTAGGTAAGCAAAAAAATTATTACAAAAGTTTTGAAAATTTGACATTTTGGAGTGTATTTTAAAATAACATTTTAGGGACTAAACTTTGGAGGTAGATTATGGCTAGAGAATATGTTCATCACATTCGATCTCATGCATGTTTTTTGTGTGTTAGTGTTGGTCGTGTTTTCAAATTTGTTATATATGGCGATATTCATTTACAAGACATGTAAGGTGTCTCATTTGAAATCTCATTTGAAACAATAATATGATGATGGACACCAAAAGAGTACAATTGGATGGAAGGGGACGTTGCCAAAGCGTGCATGAACCCTAAACATGCAAAGTTTGCATCAAACTTTTAACTTTTCTATCCACCTGATTCATGTGTGAATATTTAGAAGAATGTATATGACAATGTCATAGAAAACCTCATGAGAAACAATGTTTTTCACCGTTCCCTAGAAAAAACAAGTCTTCTCTTTATTGAAAAATAGCATACCAACCCAAGTCAAACATTTTCACACATTGTCACTCATTGTCGAGCAAGGTACCAAAAGATCTTATTAATTTTCACATAAAACCTACATATCTTTGTATTTATCCAAAACACATGAAGTTCACAAGAAATAAAAGTTTGAATTGGCAAATTTTGAACCTCCACTACTTCCACAGTTGTTTTGAATATGCTACACATGTCCTCTACCTCAAAAAATTGTTGTCTAAGGAACTAACATCATGCTTAAGGTAGTGGATTTAGACCTTGTGTAGTTCAAAATTTTGACACCAGGTAAAGTCAAAGTCTGTTGATCCACTAAACGCAGTGAAGTAAATGAACCATTTGCTTCACTTCATACACTATAATCTTTCAATATGTGCGGTCAAAGTTTTTGAAATATTGTAAACATATTTTTTAATAAGTCTTAATTGAGATCCTACGGTCAGAACTAGAAATCAAACTTTTGGTTTCCTTCTATGGTCATTGCACTAGAATCCAACAACTTTGAAGTGTTTTCGGTGCAAAACTGTCACGATAACTTTGGGGATATAGGAGACATGTTGTATGAGTAGGGAGTCGGGCCTGAGGAGGCGTTTCAAATGGGGGTAATTTCTATAAATGCTAAATTATATTCAAGAATCATAAAATGGTTGAGGTTATGTATGATTTAGTGCCATGGGCACTATGATCTATCCAAAAAATTCGAACCCAAACTCGTAAAATTTGATATACGTCTTCTCTACATAAAACCTAGAGATCATCATATTTTACACATTTTGCTTTTTCAACAGCATGTAGTGAAAACCTTCCTAAACCTAGGTTTGGATTATCATTTGAAATCAAATTTAGTTTACAAAAAATAAAAACGTGGAATGGCAATTTTTAAACTCCAGTATTTGCGCACTTGATTTGAATATGCTACAGTTCTTTTCTATCTTTAAAAATTGGTGTGTTGGGAAATATCATCATAAGGTTGGATTTGGATATTTTGACGTAATTTTTTTTTAAATTATGAAATACAAGAATTCTGAAATAGAACACATTGATAAGTTAAAAAATCGGAACTATGCCACAAGCAAAACCATATAAAATACAAAAAATGTCGGTCTTTGCACGGCTATATGAAAAAAGGTTTTTTTACTTCTTGTGCCCAAATTTCAAAGGCATGCAGTACATATTACCCTAAGACTATTGCGATAGTCACATTAAAATGTGCATGCTATCTAGTACAGTCTAATAATGCCGAAAGGAATAAAGTAAAACCTATGTATTATAGTATTACTACTACGTCGACCGAAAATGCTCATGAGGCGTGGGCCAGTTGTATGTGTCGCTGAAGCGTGTAATGATATGAAACAACCCTCCAGCGCCGTCTCGGTTTTCGTTGCAAACTCTCTCTATGTACATATAAAATGTATCCGCAAATTCTTGATTTGAGAATATTTCGGAACTCCGAGATTCGCGTTGCAGATTCTCGTAGTCTATGGACATTGTCCGCCCGTTGATTCGTTGCGCTATTCGGGCTGTAGCGAACTCCTCCGAAGCCATCGATGACTTTGGAATCATTTGCACATCCGCATCTGGTTTGTGCAAGTACGCAACCCGCGGATCCACCCACCATCGCTTTCGCAGAGTCTCGGCCATGTCTTCACATTTCGTGAACGTATAAAGAGACTGCATTGGTTCGTTAACCTTCGTGATCATGCCCCAATTGCATACTCCAATATGCACTCGCGATTCATCTGAAGGGAAGTAGAGGAGGATATTGTCCAAAGACAAGTCGTTGTGGAGATTGTTGCTCTTGTGGACATCGTTCATGATGCGCAACAACGCCCACGCAAGCTCGGTCCGTTTTTTGCGAAAACAAACCAAGTGATGAAGTCGAATAATCTCATCCTCGGTGAATCTCCCATAGTTCAAATGTGTGATGACATCGTCACCAAACTCGATATCCCAATTCAACATCTCTCGAATTGTCCCGCCATTCCACCAATACACATAGCCTTCGTATCTGTCCGGATGAATGGCCACGAAACGGATGACATCTGGATGTGGAATCCTCATCGCCATTGACTCGTTCTGATGCTCCACTTTTGCCAAATCCGGCCGTGTCTCTGATTGGTTGGACAATTTGGCGGCAATTTCCCAGAATGGTTCAATGCCCGGAGCACCCTCAATGCGGACTTTGCGAATGGTGGCGTATCCACCTCTCCTGTTGGCATTGTCCATTCGTATAGCTGCGGCTGTTGGTGGAATGGCAATGAGATGGGCTTTTCGCAGCAGGTCTTCTTGGTGCCCCTCTATCGAGTTCCACCATTCCACGGAGCGACGTCTGTTTCGATTCTTGGCGAATGGCTTCATCTGGGCCACGAACAAATCCGCCTTCAACAGCACGTCGTTGAAAACTCCATCCGCCGCACGATTGAACCTCCCAAACTTGGTCAACAAGTTCTTGGCATTCCTGAGTGAATCGTGCACTCTGTCATCCAAGAACTTCAAAAACCCCCGCTTCTCGGTCTCCGTATTCCACATCGGGGCTTGAAGCGTATCCATCATGTGTTGTTGCATGTCCGTCCAGAACTTCTCAGGGCCTTCATCCCGATATCTGACGTACTTGCTCTCCAATGATCGAAGAGTATTTGTCTCATAGAATCTCACACTCAGTTCTATGAGGAAATTCTTGCAAGTCTCAGATGGAACGTCGTGGATTTGATGAAGCTTTACTCTGAGGTCCGTGTAATCGTGAAATTTCACCTTCGCAAAACACCCAAGACTCACACAAGTCTATCCTTGATTCTAAATTCTTCCCGGGATGGTCTAGCGTCAACCGTTAAGTAGTTTGTCTTTAATTATAGGTCAAAAAGCTATCTTTCCATTGAAATACTTAAGTTTATGCACTCGTTTTTAGGGAATTAAGCCTTAAAACATATCACCTTAACATTCCACTCTTAAGGTATTAATCCCAAGGATTTAAGTGCTTAGGTAGAGCCTTGCTCCTCCAAAGAGCCTTGCTCTTGAGTTAACTATGAATATGCACGTTTGTTAGTTTCCTATACTTTTGCCATCTTCGGCTCTTGGATACTATCCATTGCACTCATGGTTGTTTCCTTAATTAATTCTATTTAGAATTCACGAACTTACCTCGTGTAATTCGCTCCACTTCTCACGTACATCCCACGGTTCACGTACTCACGAACTTATCACAAGTGTTAGTCTCGAACAACACACAAGTTAGATTAAGCCTCTAAATATTTCTACTCTAAGTCCGGACTTAAGTCTAACCTATCTATTAGTCCTTAACACTTAAATGCAAAAAGAGTATCTTCACTCTTACACTTGTATGACTTAAGTTCTGTAACTCAGACTTAAGTTTTATTATTCAGACTTAAGTCTTCCCTCATTGTAGACTTAAGTCCTAACACTCAGACTTAAGTCCTATCGTTAATACTTAAGTTCTTTCTCACTCAGGACTTAAGTCCTATCACTCTAGGCTTAAGTTTTATCACTTAAACTTAAATTCTATTCCACTCTAGACTTAAGTCCTAACACTCAGACTTAAGTCCTGTCATTCATACTTAAGTCCTTCCTAACTCTAGATTTAAGTTTTGTTGTTTACACATGCACAAGACTTCTGTCTTATGTCTTAATACTTAAGTTTCCACACCTGAACTTAAGTATTTCATCAATTACTTATGCATTCCTCACATTAATGCATTAAGTTTCTTACTCCAAATTAATTTCTAAATGCCTTACATACACTTAGAATTATTACATTAATATTCACAATGTCACTTTGACATAGTTAGGATCTTCCCTAACTTTATCTCTTGAAGTTTTAACATTATTAAGTATTCATATTTCACTCATATGTAATACATTAAATTTAATTCATCACACACACACACAATTTCATATCCCATAATTAATTAGGATAGTATCCTAATTTTTACAATGAAGATCTAAATAAATAATTAATGCATTTATGCATAGGAATTTATTCACAATTAATACCTCATGCATACAATTGCATTCACAAAACACAATATCAAATTTATTCAATGAAGTTCAAATATTATTGTAATTATACATATGATTCAAGTCACACACAAGACTCTACACACGCAAATTCAATAATAATTATATATTAATAATTTCACACACAACATAATACTCTTACAACATAAGAGATTTCTTCAATTACTAGCTTTTTCACCTAAGCTAGGGTTCACTCCAACCTTCCTCCAAGGAATTTCTATGGTAATGGCCAAGAATGCTAAAAATTCAAGCTAGTCATTCTACTCAAATCCAAGAGGCACACCTCTTGGAAAAACGGTTTTGCCTATATTTAACCATTGAGATTAATTCCACTAAATCCTCACATCTATTCATATCTAGATATGAAAGGGCACACCCTTCCCAAAGGATGCGAGTTCAACCCTTTTCCCATTAATCCTTCTATCTTAGATATGAAGAGGTACTTTTCAATTAATTAAGTACTTAATGTAAACTTAATCATTAATTATTTAATTTTTCATATATCTACAACCCTTTTTACACTTAATTTTCTGAAAATATCTATTTTTAGGATTTAGGCTCTACATAGCCCCCTTCTTAGCTCGGAGACGTCCTCGTCGACTTCAACGACCTTTGTCCTTGAACATTAATCTTTCGCTCTTCATCTCTTACTTTAATTTCCTTTGGTCTCCATATAGCTTTTTTCCTTTATCTTCTTTAATAATTGTTGATTATCTTTATTTGCTTTTCATTCTTTCCATCTTAAATAAGTATGTCTCTTACATACTTAAGTCTTTAAGTTTCTTCAAAACTTAACTCCTTTGTTTACGTTTTTCACTTTGTCGTTAATATTTCTTCCTTTGAGCTTTAAATTTTTCATTCTCTTTTAGATCTTCTCTTTTTTACTTTTATTGTTCTTCATATACTTCACTTCAATTTAATTTTTCTTTTAAATAGGCTTCACTTGCCATCATTGTTTTTCTTTTTTCTTTTTTTCTTTTTTTGCATTATGTTGAGCAACATATGCATCAAAGAATTAAGATTAGACAATCTGGTTGATATGATTTTAAAACTTCTTACACTAAAGATATAAGAAGCTTTTTTTAATCAGATGTGATGTTTTGGAAAAAAACTCACAACATAAACCCTATTTCTATCCAAAAATAGATGATTTAAAGTCCCACCCTCCCTCTCCTACACTATTGAAAGGAAGTTGTACAATGGGACTATGAATGGATAGTTGAATTACTGGTTAATTAGTGGAAAAAGATAGGCCTCGAAATTTGTGCCTTACATGTCAAATTGAGTACACATACCATATACTATTCTAGTGAATGTATGAATATGAACATAATGACATGAAGTAGGGTTGTTTGTATTCTTCCTATTCCAATGAAGTGACAACTTATATGACAATTACTTCATGTTTATTCCAATTAGCTCACCTACATTTCAATGATATGGAGATCACATATTACTGTGAGTTCACCTACATTTCATCAATATGGAATCACATCTTCTTGTGATTATGCCAAATCAAATCAAATCCTTCCAATTGATGGCTGAAATAAACTCTTTGATTGCAAGTTTGGTCATAGAGTACACCACGGTCATAGGATTCAAAGCACTAAGTGAAGCACTCTGAAGGTGTTTATATGCACAGACACACACAGGTGACATTCCTACTTGTGTCAATGGCGGTGGATAGGAGACTACGTTGTGAAGTTGAAACAACGTGATCCATTGGTGTGGATTACATGATTGTAGAGGAAGAGGTTTACTGCTGAGTACAATTGACGTTGATACGCCTATTGTCCAAGCAATGTCTCAACCAGCTCATTTGTCTCAGGTTCAGAAGTTTATGTATATATTGGGTTTTTGATTGCAAATATGTTTTACATGTTTGGGTGTTTGTTTGATAGCACATGTGAAGAGGATAACAACTTTGGGAAGACCTTAAGACACCTCGTCTACGTACTAACTTCAACTGTGTGTTGTGGTTGTGCATGGGGACAGGTGAGGGTCTCCACCTCATGAGCTTCTACAACTTGCTCAAATTAGTGGAACAAAAAACCTTACTTCTGTAACCTTGGCTCACAACTCCTGCATCTCTAGAAGATTTTTTGTTGTTGAGGTCTTACTTTGCTATTTACTTTGCTATTTTCTTACTTTGCTATTTTCTTACTTTGCTATTTTCTTTGCTATTTTCTTGACTTTGAGAGACTATGAATATAGTTGTAATTTCACTTCAAGAGACATGCAAGGGGAGAGATGTATGCATGGACCTTGGTTGAGTCAATCTGTTAAGTTACTTGAGAAAATGCTGCTTTTGCTTACTTTCCAATACTCACTAGTAGTGAATGTCCTAGTCTGCTTCAAGACTACATGCTCATGAGTCACTGATCAAAGATCACCTTTGATCAAGACTATGACTAGTTCATATGTTAAACAACTTCTCAAAGTTCACTAGTATGACTCTCTAATTAATTTCTTGACTGCATGCTCACGTGTCAAGGTTGTTTAGAAAATCTTTTTGCTCTAGAAACTGTGACTTGTTCATGAGAATGAATGATGTGATGGTTCTATCAATTAGTTTGATGACATGTTTGTGTCCATATGGACAAAAAACAAGTTATGAGCATGTCCTTTTCAGAAAAACAGACTTTGATCCATCAAAACAAGTAACTTTGTGTAGTTACTTAGAGAGAATAAAAACAAAATTGTTGGAGTCAGGAAGTGCTCTGAAAGGAGAAGAACCGTACTGAACTTTTTTTAAACTTCATTCTTTCTTCTTTACTTTCTATTCTTCTTCATCATTCCATTTTTTTCTTTTTCTTTTTGCATTCTTTTTGTTTTTGTTTTCTTTTTTCTTTTTTATTTTTTCTTTTTTCTTTGGAAAATTAGCACTAATTAGTATGTTAGTAGATTTTGTCCTCTCTACTAATTACTAATTCTATATTGCTAATTTCCTTACTTTCTTTTCTCTCTTCTATTTTACCTTCAATTTCAGTTGAAGTATCATGCTACATACAATTTAAATAGTGTGTATATCACCTCACTACTAATTGTGCTAACTATCTTTTTCTATTCTAGCCTATTCTCGCTCAACATAAGATTCTCTCATTATGTTATCATGTTCTCTTTTATTTTTTCCTTTCAACTACTTTCTCTCAATCTTATCATGTTCTCTCTTATTTTTCCCTTTCTTCTATATTTCCATTTCTTCCACATTTTATTTTTTCAACACATTTTTAGACTTAGAAGTTTAGGTACTACTCTATTTACCTTGACTTGCTAAATCATTAAGTTTTTTGAGATTTACTTTTAACTCGATCATATCCTGATTAAATCCACTCAGGCTTCTTTTGGAGTTAATAGATTCTAAACTAGAATGCTTCTTATTTAGTTTGTTTCATCTCTCACTACTACATCTAAACTTAACATTTCTCACATATTAAGTCTTTCTTGAGATATTATAGGTATGTTCTTGTCTAATTGTTCTTTTATTATAAGACTCTCTCAATGCCATACCTAGACTCAAGGTTCTATTCAAATTGTTCTTTCTTAAAATAATAACTTTGTATTTTACTTCTTGTTTTTCTAATTTTCTCTCTTTACTTGAGACATCTTAAGGTGCTATCCTAGTTGTTCTTTTTATACTAACAACACGCAATTAAGCAATTATGCACTTGGCCATTTAAAAGTGCACTTGGGTACAACGGCGGCCATTGCGAACAAAAGTGGCAAAATTGAAAAAAAAAAAAAAAATCAAACAAAAAAAATGTTTTCCAAAGAAAAAAAAATTGAGCTTCTGCAACAATATTACGTACAATCATGGTTGTTCATATTGGAAGCGATTTTTGGCATTTTCAACTAATTTGTGGTGGCCCCTCGTTAATACTAGATAAATGTGTATTTAATATAGTTTCACAATATTTCAAAGATAGATTTGAAGGATTGTAGTATATAAACAGGAGTAATCCAAAAACCATACTTTATGCAAGGGTTGGCAATTGATTAAAAGATATTCTACGTACTACATAATGCATACAATGGTGAAAACTAAATATAGATGCTTCAACAATTGGACTTAGCACCAATATTAAACACAATTTTATTCTAAAGGATTAATGACATAACGTCTTAGATCACCCTTAGAATATACTACTCTTACACATACACTATATATCAATTACCATACACAACTAGTACACCCTAAAAAAGGCACACTATCTACTCCATAGAATTTAGGGCTGCTTGCAAACGGTCGTCATCGATAGCTTCGGTTTGCATTGCAATATATTGTAGGATCTGAGCCTTTGCCGATTGAAGAATGCGAATCCTGCTTTCAACCTGCACTCCAAATACATTGCGCTTTCTCCACCCGCTGGCCCCGGACATGGTTCTTTCCAGTGTGTCTACCCATGAAAAAATGCATGCATCTTTGTCTACCCAACTATGGCTCTCCCCAGATGGCTCCCAGAATGAATCCATGCAATTTGCATACCGTTGTGCAGAAGACCCATGTCCATCAGTAACCCCCCTTTGGATGATGGGCCAATACCAACAAACCGTAATCTTAAGTCTCCATCGGTTTTTTCCTTCCTCAATCACTTTCCCCACATAGAATGGAACACCGCCTTCTATCTCTGCTCGATCAACACTCAAGGCTACAAACTGTCCACAACGGATATCAGATTGTGGATTAAATGGTGGAAATGGGTCGTGATTACCTTCATACATTGCTCCTTCTTCGGCGCGTTCCTCAACATAGTTGCGCTTTGTTTGTTGTGCCCTACGCACTGCTTGATTAGAGGGTCTTCCTCTACGAGGACCAAAGTATCCTCGAGCCTCGGCATTTGGAAGCATGGCCACTACCTGCTCTACGACTTCTACCTCGCGATTTTCTTCACTTGCACCATCTATTACATCCAAAGATGCGCTCCCTGTAGGTCCGGTGTTGGAGAACTCTGAAGGCCAAAACGGTGAGGAACGATGCTCATTGCTACGATCTTTGTGTGGAAATTCAACTAAATAGAGTTTCAATCTTTCAGCCTCTACTTTTGCCTCACGATTCTTGTCCTCATGCTGCAACCTTTGAATGCACCTTTGTTTATATGCAATGAAGTCATCCAACGCCTTCAACTCCCGTTCGTCCGCTGCAAATACTTCCGCAAACGATGGTCGTTCATCTCTATTTGGCAACGACCTCAAAGTTTTCGTCCCTGCCTCCGGTCCCCATGGATCCTTGCAATAATGCTTGTGTTGTACTCGAACCTCACGAGTCCCTGCTCGATTGTCCATATAGAATCGCATGTGGTGCGGAAATGTTATGCCCACCAATGAATCCTGACCTGTCAGTAAGTGAAGAGTTATGAACAATTTCCAATCCCATATATTTTCTAACAGCCGGGGCTGCCGGGCGCTAACAAATGCCTCCGTAGGTGAGGTTCCTCGTTCTATAAGACTAATCATTTCCTTCAACGAGTCGACGTCCGACCTCTTCAACGTATTTGATATATAACTGAAACGTTGATCAATATCTTCGTGGGTATGGCCCACTATAAGAAAAGATAGTTCCACCTCCTGAAAAAACCCCAATCCCACCAATGTATCACATAGAGCAAACATATAAATGTTTTTGTTCTCATGCGTGCAGTTGTCGGCCTGAATTCGCAGTGTTGGTGGCAAAAAGCCCCTCTTCCGCAGCACATCTCCAATCACGTACAACAATGTACTCACGACTTGATTGCTATCGTGTTTGTGGTGAGCCCCAAACCACACGTCGCAATATAAACCAATCCCATGTACAAGAGCACCACACAGATGGGTCTTCACAAACCGATGTTCAATGTTCTTCACAGTCTGACGCATCCTCGGTACCATGGTCGTGTTTTGGTCCATGCCATCCACTATGATGCACATGTACAAGTCAGGGCTAATATAACACGACCTCTTGAATATCCAATAATGCCTACGTTCTTCCATCTGGTTGCGCAGATGCAACATAAACAACTCCTTTATCTTTATCCTTGCATCCGCATTGGTGGTTCCCTCCATGGCACATTTATACTCTCAACAATGATAACACTTTGAGAATCTCGAGAACGGAGGTACCTGAACGTGGGGATACTTGATGCGCCACATCCTCCGGAACGAACTCATAGAAATGGTTTCTCCATTACAAATTCTCTTGACCTCCTCGTTCAGGTAATTGAATACATCAAATTTGGCTGTATTCATAGGAAGGAGAATGAGAGGCACCACTTCGTTGTCACTCTTACGGCGAATACAACGATGAGGTTGAGGACAATCAGCTTCATCGACAAACGATTTAAAGCAAGCCTCTGCTGCAGACATTCTAGTACTCTCTCTTATCGGATCTGAAAGGGTATTGCCGTGAATCGATGTCACTCTTCCATATATTAGACAGTCCTTCTTCAATTGCTTAAAGCGCCTCTGTGAATATTCAACCCCAAGAGCGTAGCAAGCATTGCAAACTTCTTTCCCATCTAACTTTGTTACAAACTTGTCTCGACGAGATCCTTCCGTCCTTGTGTAAAAAGAAACCAGCATCTGTCTCATCCACGTACTTCGAACTGAAAACTCACTATCCCATGCATTATATCGCATGTCCAATAGATACCTTGCTGGAATGTCCCCCAAACAATTACGTTTGCATCCTCCTTGTGCCATTGCAATTTGCACGCTTCTAAGCGATACCTTAGATGGTGCAGCTTCTGTCAATGATGGCTCCCTTGTATCTCTCCTTCTCCTATTTTGTATAGAATATGGACGACGTGCTGGTCTAACATAAGCAAATCCATCTACATGGGGCAAATCTTGGATATTTGAGGGTGTAGATTGGGAAAACGGCGAATTTTCATCTGTGGCGTTTGAAGCATGACTACTGCGTCGAGACCTCTGGGTGGATCCTGGTGTGTTGAAGAACTAGGGAAAATCAAATTCTGAGGCCATCACTACTGCAGGCGCTATCTGTGATCCAATGTCACCATGGACACCTGTGATATCAGGTTCTACAGCCACTACACGTAGCAAAGATCGATGCCAACGAATGATCAAGCCCACACACATGCCAAGTCGTTCTCCTACAATCTCTCCGGTCCAATGCAATGCATCATCTACCCTAGTGATACGCACCGCCACCTCGAATGGGAACAACTTCGACCCATTCAATTCCATGCCACTTTTGAATGCATGCTCCCTCGTTGCTAAGCCCACCACATCTCCTGTTTCTGAAAGCAATTCTACTGCCCTTTCCAATTCAGAAGTCATGATTCCAACAGATCTCTGTTGAATTTGCCTTGCATGTGCTGCTCGTACTAATCGGGCCCCCACAGAGCTATTACAAGGCATATTGTCCCTTTCGATGTGTGGCCGTATCAAAGGAGTCTGAATCGTGCGGCTCTCCATTATCACTGTTAAAAAAAATAGGAACATTATGGCTGCAAATTAGTCAAAATACATGTACTAATTGTTAACCTTCAAAACACCATTCATCTGATAAAATGTATGTTTTTAAACACAAATTTACTGTTCAAAATATGATGATGATATTGGATCTTTTGATAAAACTGCTTTGAAATGAGAAAATTAAGAATTTTTAGAACATGAACTCCTTGCACGGAGTCTTTAACCCTAAAGATACAATGATAGTGTTACACCAAAAACACTTCTAAATTGTTGGATTCTAGTGCAACGAACAAATAATGAAACAAAAACTTTTATTTCTAGTTTTGACCGTAGGTTCTCAATTATGACTTATTAAGTAATAATTAAAAAAACATTCATAAACTTTGACCGGACGGATTGAAAGATTATAGTGTTTGAAGTGAAGCTTATGGTTCATTTATTTCCCCACGTGTAGTGGATCAGCAGAGTTTGACTTCACTTCGTGTCAATTTTTTTTTACAGAAGGTCTAAATCCTTAACCATCTTGTTAAGCATGATGTTAGTTCCTTGTATACCAATTTTTAGAGGGAGAAAAAAGGTGTAGCATATTCAAAACAAATGTGCAAAGAGTGGAAGTTCGGAATTTGTCAATTCACATTGTAATTTTTTGTGAACTTAATATATTTTAGATTGGTAATCCAAATTGTCAATAAGAAGGTTTACACCACATATTGTTGTGGAACAATAAAGTGAAAAGTAAAAAGATATCTAAGTTTTATTTGAAAACAAGAAGTTTTTTTGGTATCTTGTCCATCACTGACTGACAATGTCTGAAAATGTTTGATTTGTGTTGGTATGCTATTTTTCAGTAAAGACAAGAACTTATTTTGACACCAACAAGGGAAGTAATATTACTTTTGAGTACCAAAAATCTCACAATCAACAGAGTGTCCTAGCAAAAGTTTTCGGAGGTGCCCAACTTGCCCGCTTTCCCCATTATAAATTAAAAACCCTATAACTTTTTGATCAAATGTCCAATCTAGGTAAAAATTGTTATTCCCACTAAGGTTTTGGTAAAGCCTTTCTATAGTAAGATTTTCAAAGAGGAATGTTGGAAATTGACACCATAGAAACCAGACCGAACATTCAACAAGCCAATTTTTGACACTTGATCCATTAGGGGTTAAATATGCTACACCTCTTTTGCATTCCTAAACATTGGTGAATAATGGAACTAGTCATTCTTCACATGATGATAATGAACCTAGATCATGTGTGATGCAATCTGTTGAATCCAAGTGAACTGAAACAAAGGGAATTCACTGAACCTAGGGAAGAAAATGAACCATGTTGTCTACTTGCTATTATTGACACCATTGGAACTTGTTACAATTGCTAATTAAATAATGGGTTTGTACATCCACATAAAGGTTATTCTACAAACAACATCGTACAAAAGATCAATCAAGAATCAATCTTAACCCCTAAGGTATCGTGACAGTTTTACACCAAAAACACTTCAAACTAAATGGATTCTAGTGCAACGAATAAAGAAGGAAAAAAAAACTTTGATTTTTAGTTCTGACCGTAGGATCTCAATAAAGGCTTATTTAGTAATACATGTACAAAATTTCATAAACTTTGACCCTACGGATTAAAAGATTATAGAGTTTGAAGTCAAGCAAATGGTTCATTTTCTTCCCTGCGTTTAGTGTATCAACAGACCTTGACTTCAGTTGGTGTCAAAAGTTTTCAGTACAAAAGGTCTAAATCTATTACCATCTTGTTAAACATGATGTTAGCTCCTTAAACACCAATTTTTATAGGTAGAGACCGGGTGTAGCATATTCAAAACAAGTGTGCAAGGAGTGGAGGCTCAAAATTCGTTAATTCAGAGTTTAATTTTTTTTTAACTTAATATGTTTTTGATTGATAATCCGAATGGTTAATATGAAGGTTCACAACTTTTCCTTGTCCAGTGGACATGGTCTTAGTAAGTGGAACGAACAGACACTTTACTCACGCCGCCCCCTTCAGGGGCCGGAGTTATTCTTCTTTATGAAGGTTTACATTACATATTGATGTGGAAAAAATAAGAAGTGAAAAATATGAAGATATCTAGGTCTTATTTGGAAAACAAGAAGTTTTTTTGGTACCTTGCCTGACAATGAGTGACAATGTGTGAAAATGTTTGACTTGGGTTGGTATCACTAAAGACAAGAACTCTTTTTTGACAATATGAAGGGGAATAATATTACTTGTAAGTACTGTAAATCTCACTTTCAATAGAGTGTCCCATCAAAAGTTTTTAGAGGTGCTTGAGGTGCCCGCCCTCCCCATTTAAAATTCAAAATCCTATGACTTTTTCATCGAATGTCCAATTTAGGTAAAAATTGTTTTCCCACTAAGGTCTTGGTAATGCCTTTTTATAGTAAAAATTTCAAATAAGAATGTTGGAAATTGACACCATAGGAACCTGACCGAACTTTCAAAAAGCCCTTTTTGGACACTTGGTACCTTAGGGGTTAAACTTGTATAAAAATAAATGTTTACCTCAAGATACGTTGCAGGTGTTAGCGGTACACGCACTGATGCTTGATGGCGTTCAACATTATATCACCATTCCGTCGTTGTTGTTGGACATGTTTCTCAACCCTTCCCACTTTACCTGCAATACATGCATAAAGTTTATATGGTAAACTATGTGATAAAAAATCCTATATGTATCTTCGTATTACATATAGCTTGATATTTTAATATAATATATTGAAAAAATTAACATATGGAGGTCCAAAGTTCTTAAAGTCAAATTTTTACTAGTAAACTTGAGGCACAAGGTTCCAACATGGATAAAAGGTTTCTATGCAAACCTAGAGGTCATTTCTCTTCGCAGTTTCTAAGGTGGGCACTCTTGCAATCAAAACCTCAAGGCTATGTGCATTTTTACTTCATTCACTAATTTCTGTCAAATTTGTATACTGTGTAGATTGGAGGAAATTTGCACATCGAGGAGATTTTTGCAAACTTGGTAAGCTTCTAACTTTGTTTCAATTCTGAATACAAGGAACTCCAGGACACTTTTCATGATGATTGAAGTTCAGACAGAATTACGTTAGTGTTAGCTGAGTACCAATATTTGAATACACAAATAGAAACACCAACTAGAGTATATTCAAAATTGCAATTTCAAGAAGAAAACATGATAGCAGTCAACAACTAGAGAGTGCAGGCATTGTTATACTGGAAAAATGACACCAAAACCTCATAAAGTGAGTATAAAGAGAGCTCGTAGTATTGCAGAAAATCCTCAATATGGCACATCAGCGCACTACTTGAAACCCTAGCCTCTACACACAAGAACCCAAACCCTAGCCTCTACACACAAGAACCCAAACCCTAGCCGCCGTCACCAAACCCTAGCCACCGCCGCCAAATCCTAGCCGCCGCCATCAAACCCTAGCCGCCACAACCACGAATCCAAACCCTAGTCAACATATTCGCGTGACGTGGAAGTCGCGTGACGCCTCCCAAGTAACCTTGAGCTAGAGCTGTGCGCGCGCACACCCCCTACTACTCAGGGTTGTCAGGACGCTCGACGTCCGTGACGTCCGGACGTCAGGACGGAGGACGTCCTCCGGCGTATCAGGACGTCCGGTGACATAACCC